>CAOLHI010001798.1:600000-840525 GCA_948474755.1 Ctenosaura bakeri
GCATTGGCCTTCTTGGCTGCCGCATCACACTGCTGACTCACGTTCAGCTTGTGGTCTGTTAAGACTCCTAGATCCCTTTCACACGTACTGCTATCCAGCCACGTGTCCCCCATCCTATATTTCTGTATTCCATTTTTTCTACCTAAGTGTAGGACCTTACACTTCTCTCTGTTGAATTTCATTTTGTTAGCCTTGGCCCAGCTCTCCAATCTATCCAGATAAATCTATCTATTTTAATGGCTTTTAACAATTTATTTTAATTTTTTTTCTTATATCTTCATGGCATACTGATTATCATAAACAGATTTATAATTGTTGGAAACTGCACAGAGAAATGAATAAGCACGTGAAGGGTAGAACTGAAATCTTTCTATAAATAACAAAAATTCTGCTTTTGTCGTCTTTTTCTGCTGAGGTGTTATGGAATGTTATGAGGTGCTATGGAATGTTTAAGAACATTCAAACTGATCAGATTTAAAAAAAGAAAAGAAAAGAAAATGTGTTCACAAGGACTTTTGGTCTTCCAGGTGTTTAGGACTTCGGTTCCTTTGTACTTAAGTTCCAGTTAGTATGACTAATAGTAAGTAAGGGATTGAAGATTATAGTCCAAAACATCTCTCAGGACAAAGTTTCTCCACATCTGACCTAGGGATAAGTGGTAATTGGTTGCTAGGAAAGGACTTAGCAAAGAAAGGAGGCTGCAAGACTATTGCAACACTAACCAACTGTGTGTGTGTTAAAACTGTGTGTGAATGTTGTCTATATGTGGACATTTGAATGAAAGGGTGTGGAACGGTACTTTGAATGAATATAGAAAATATTGCACACAAATATCAAATCTGAAGTTGACATGAGTCACCCCTGCTCTTAGTCTCTTGGTACTATTCTGTTGGAAACAACTCTGGCACACATTTTCTCTTGATTGCTTTTCAGTCTTACCTATCTTGTATAGAAGAGCAAAGGACAAAAACTCAACAAGTTCTCGTAGATTGTACCATAAAGTGAGCATGGTGGAAACAGACAACAGTGTTGGACTAGGACATTGGGAAACCAGGGGCTATTTCCGCACTACATTGCTATCGTGCTATTATTCCACTTTCAACATCCTATGGAATCCTAGGGTTTACAGTCTAGGGAGGGGCCTTTAGAATTCTCAGCCAGAGAGCTCTTGGGCCTCAGGAAACCCCAGAATTCCACAGGATGTTGAAAGTAGAATAATAGCACTAGAACAGTGTAGTGTGGAAATGGCCAGGGTTTGAATCCATGCTTGGTCATGGACATCCACTGGGTGACCTGGGGCAAGTCACATTCTCTCAGCATCAGAGGAAGGCAAAGGCATAACAAATTCTTCCAGGAAAACCTCATGATAGATTTGCCTCAGGGTTGCCATAGGTCAGAAATGAATCAAAAAGACATAACAGCAAACAACTTCAACAATCCTTAAGCAAACAGAAATAATTCTGCATGTACTCTGGTAATAATATCCTTGTTTTTCCTCCCAAGTCCCACAATATATCACAGGTTGCTTTTAAATACCCTAATTTTTATTTATCTTCTTTATGCTGGAAGTAAAGAGCATCAATACATGTAGTGAGTAACTGGAGCCAGTGTGTGGGATACCCAAACTGATGGCACCAGATCCCATCTGATCTTGGAAGCTAAGCAGAGTCAGACCCTGTATCATGTGGGTGGTATATAATGTTCCACCTGGACAGTCCTGCTGAGCAACCTCTTCTGTTCCATGTGAAAGGTAGCTTCCCAGTGCTGGCTCATCTCTCTCCCAAAAACTTTAATGAGTGAGGGAGGTCACAGCACAGAGCACTTCTGCAGCCAGGGGGAAAACAGCAGCAGCCACCTTCTGGATCTCCAGCAAATATGCTGAGAAGGCTGCTCTTTTGTCCTGGATGTAGCTGGATGTTCCTTGGACATCTCACACCTTTCCCCAGCCACTCTTCCCCAACCACTGAATAGGAGCATGCTTGTTTCCTTTGAAGCATTCTTGCAGTGGTGGTGAGGAGAGCTAGAGGAAGAGGCACTGAGCAGGGAGACAGTGGATACCTCTCTGTGCAATGAACTTAAAAGGATATAAGGAAGCCATGCTAGAAAGCCAGCATGGTGTAGTGGTTTGAACATTGGACTACTATGGTAGAGGCCAGTGTTCAATTTCTTGCTTGGCCATGGAAACCCACTGGCTGATGTTTTGCACACCACATACTCTCAGCTCCAGAAAACCCTACGATGGGTTCATCTTAGGGTCACCATAAGTGAGAAATGACTTGGAGGCACACACAACAACAACAATAACAACTCTAGGTTATGTGCAGCAAGGTTATGGTGATTATACGCAGTCAACACAACTGGATCCATGTCCTCTATCAAGAAATAAATATGCATTTAAGCAATGCAGGGCTAGTCTGATGGGAGATAAATGGCTGGTCCATCCCCTTTTGGGGAAGGCAAGCCAGATGAATATTTGTGGAGGCTACTGATTACAGCTGTTACCCAAAGAGGTGGGGGACTTTGGGTCCACCTGCAATGCCAGGTTCTCCTAAAAATTTAGAGGAATTATAGCTCAAAGGAAGCCTGTGAGAGCAGGGTAGTGGCAGGATTTTTTCGCCTATGTATACTAGTACTAACTGTTGAGAGGACTCCAGTTAAAATTAAACAAAGTATTTTATTTGGATTGACAAACATATGAGAAATCATACACTCTTAAGAACCATATAAGGCTATCAGAAAGTGAGGCAAGAAAGGTTGGATAGACAGAGATAGGGTGAAAAGGGTGATAGTTAACAGTCCTGAAGAAGAGGTAACAGTGGAGGGACTCAGACAGCATCTGAGGGTAGCATGAAGGAATGGCAGTCTGGAACACTACGTATTACAATTGGTTGGGGTCAAAGTTAGGGTTTTTATACCCTGTTTCACAACCTGAAGGAGTCTGTTGACAAAGCCACAATGGCTTTCCCACAGGACTGACAAAGGGGTGTGGAATAGGCTGATTGCTTTCACTCTGGAGTGACAAAATATTGGTGGAACTCATGACAATCTCTTAATGTTTGGTCAGATGGGGTGTATAGGGAATATCTCCATAGGATAAGATCAAGAGATGGTCTCTGATGGCTCACCGGTCCGGGGAGTTTGTCTTTTGTTGAATTCAAAAATACCAAGAGCCTGAAGCAGTGAAGGGATTAAAACAAACCCATGAGTGTTGTGTTTTCTGCATAATCCTATCTGAACATTCATGACCCTGAACACATCTCCAGTCAGCGTGACCCCAACCATGTTCTCCAGTCATTAATAAATTCAATTTATAAAAATTGTGTATCTTGTAGGAGGGGTGGTAGGGTATGGTAACAATAGCCAGGGGTAAGATTGTTGTCCATTTGCAAATTGCTGAGAAAGTGTGGGGCCGTGCTATCAAGGGATTTTCATATACTCCAACATTTTACAAAGCTCAGTATTGAAAAGTGAAAAAAGTAATACGAAATTGAAGGGGAAAAAAAGTGAAAGAAATATACGAAGTTCCCCACCAACTGATTTTGCAAAATATTGACAAATGACTACAGTTGTTTAAAATTGGGCTGAGCGAGTGCTGCCTATAGAAATTTAATTCATGTAGAGTTTAAATGCTGTTCCTAAGTAAGGCATGCCTTGAAATCATTTGTCAGCTTATGGTGGCCCCATGAATTTCATAGGGTTTTCTTAGGTAGAACACTGAGAGGTGGTTTGCCATAACCCTTCTCTAAAAATAGCCCAAGCAGCTGGTATTCCCTGTTGGTATCCCTTCCAAGTACTAACCATGCCTGACCTTGCTTAGCTTCTATGATCATATGGGATTTGTGTACCCTTCAACAATTCAGAGATGAAAACTGGGGTACATGTGGTCAAGCAATGTCAGAATGGCAAAAGTTATTAAAGAGGAAGAGCACACAAGTGCAAGATTGTGCCCTTTCTCCCCTCTCCTCTCCTACTGAGTTAATGGAGTGCAAAGTAGTTTTGTATTTTGAACTCAGATTACTCCAATGTTAGTAATGTCAGTAAGCTGAAGACAAAGAAGAAAAGTGAGAGGAAGAGAAACAAGGAAAGCAAAGTTGGGACAGGCAAATGACATAGATACTGGCAATTGTAGTTCGAGAAAGTCATTTTCAAATTGTGCCAGGAAGCTGCCAGTGGCGGAGCTTGGAGTGTGTGGAGGGGGTGCGGGAGGGGAGGCAGAGCTATGGCACAAGGGGCATGGCCACTGTGTGCAGGGGCGTGGCTGCGGTGCGTGGGGCATGGCTATGACATGCAAAGGCGTGGCTACGGGCTGGGGCATCCCCAAAACATTGCCGCCTGGGGCAAATCCCTCTCCTCCCCCACGTCCCTACATGACTGGAGGCTGCATAAACTGAGAGGAGTGGGGAGGGAAGCACATCGTCCTCATTTAAGTTTTATATAGAGTTATTTGTATCCTCTCCTATGGCAATGTAACAAAAAGTCTGTGGAATTGAACCAAAGTCCAGCATACCATTTCCCACAGTGACCAACCAAATACCTATTGGGAACCTAAAAGAAAGACAGGCAAAGCACTCTTCCTCTCAGTGGTGCTCATCAAATGTTGTTCTACCTTGAAGCCTCCATGCAACTCTATTGCCTCTTAAAAATATTATTTTCTCCCCTGTGGAGATAAGACTTTATGCAAGCAACTCTAGTACCTGCCTGAAGGAAGATGTTCTGAATCCGCACCCCCCCAATATTTTTCAGGTGCACTTTAGGATTTTACTGGGGGCTGTCACTGGAGTATTAAAAAGTTAGATTTAATGTCTCCCTGCTGGAGAATCTCTCCTTTCTCCACATTCTTGGTTTCCAAACCCACATATGGCAACCACACAGGACATTAATGCAGGCCATATGAAAACAGGGAAAAGCACCACTGTGTTCTAATGTTACCTGCCACCGCAGGTATGCAAGAGAGGAGTGCTCTATTGGAGATGGACTTGAACTGACACTGAGAGCTAAAGGACACATTGTGTGTGAGAGTGCCTACAAAGTGCCTGTCGACTTATGGCAATCCCATGAATTTCATAGAGGGGTGGGCAAAGGAGAGTGTGCGAGGCATCTGAAGGATGCTAGCCCATCTTACTTGCCATTGCTTGCATGTTCTGAAAGGACAAGTCAACAGCTAAAAGCCAGAATCCTGTTGGTTTCTTCCACATGTGCAAGCTCCCCTACAGAAGTGCTTGGATATTTTTGTCCAGTATGGAACAGCCACATTCAGTTCAAAGTTGTGAAATCAGAGTGGTACACTTGGTGCCATTGTGCATGGATGTGTCTTGGGCATAGATATACACTGAACATACATGAATGGCATAGGGACATAAAAACATATGGGTCTACATAGCACGTGGATGTGCTCTGCACATTGCAAGTGGATGCACATGTTCATCAGGTTGTGCATTCCATTGTGCATTTGGTATCTTATCTAAGGGTTGCACAGCACCATTGATACATAACTCTGCATGCAGAGATTTATACTATGCAACCTCAATGTAGTATCTCAACCAGAGGCAATAAGAAGGAGGAGCCAGAAAGTTTTGAAGTTGAACACTGAGTTCCCTTTGGGAAGGGGTGGGCCTTGGCAGGTACCCAATGTTGCCAACCCCCTCCCTGCAATTCCCAGCCCTGAACTTGGTTCGTCAGAGATGAGGTTGACACGAAACATTCCATAAGTGGAAACAGTCGTGGCATGCCAGCTAATGGTAGCAGTCCAGATTGCAGAACCTCTGCTGGTAACTGTGAGATTGCTTGTCAAGACATCACATTTGCCTGCAGAGATTTCTCAGTCTGTGACTTTGATCACAACCAAAAGAGGTCATCAAGCCAGTTCTTCCCTTTACACGGATGGCCTTGTCACTTCAGTGGATTCCATGCATTCTTGAAATGGCCTATCTGGTCCTCACAGAGATTACTCCAAAGAGCAATGTGGGAAAGGGCTGGAGAACTACAACCAAGATACCTTCAGAATGCTTTTATTCTTCTTTCTAGGGAAGGCTGGTGGCTCACAGTCAACTCTTTTTCTCACACACACATAACCTGTCGCCTTGAAAAATTCTTTTTGATTCTTTTGTACATTTCTGGCCTTTGCGAAACAGGATCAATAGCCACAGGTAATGCATGCTGAATGCCTGGAGGGTGGAGACAAGAGTTGTGGCAATGTGTCACACTCCTGAATATCATGAATTTATAGCAAGTGAGAGGCCAGGGTTTTACAGCATTTAGAATTTATAGCAAGAGAGAGGCCAGTGGCTGGCAGACTGCACCCACCCAGGGATCCTGGAGGACTGCCTCTGCCCCCACCTCCCTCATTATTTTTTGACCCCCCAAAAGGCAATCAAAGAAGCTTCCAGAAAACAAACTGGCCACTTGGGGCAATTTTTGGGTGGCATGAGTCTTTTGGATCCCCCCCCCAGAACTGCAAGTGGCCATTCTCATCATTTGTGATACTCAAAAAAGCCCCTCGGAGTTCAAATAGATCCAGAGGAGCTGAAAATAGTATCAAATGACCACTTCTGGAGACTTTGGGTAATGGTGGTTTGCAATGAGACATTTGCATTGTTGTTGTTTCCCTTCAAGTTATTTCCAACATGGTGAGCCTAAAGTGAACTTAATGTGGGTTTTTCTCGGCAAGATTTGTTCAAAGGAGAGCTTTCCATGGGCCTCCTCTGAGGCAGAGAGAGTGTGACTTGCCCAAGATCACCTAATGGGTTTTCACGGCCAAGCAGGGATTTGGAGCTTAGTCCAGCACTCAAACCAATACACTGCACTGGCTCTCTGAAGATCCGTAGATCCTCTCAAATTTTACAAGTAGGGGACTCTTAGCAGGAGAGGTGAGTGGTTTTTCAACTTTTGCAAGGGTCCTGTGTCGTGAACCCTGGCAAAGTGGAGGGCCGACTATTGACAATACTACTACTATTATAGTAATACTAATAAACAAGTTATATCCCACCTTTCTCCTGGCAAGGTATTCAAAGCGGCTTACAAAAATTTAAAACAAAGCCCAGCTAAAATCTTATTTTACAAAGGCTGAAAAAACAAGCACTTAGAGTTAAGTTTTTTAAAAAATATTTAAAACATAATTAGTAGATAGAAAGGTAAAAGCATACCACACTGAATTCAAAATACCCTTCTGCCACATAATTTAAGCAGCTAAGTCCTGCCTAAATAAAAAGGTCTGCCTGTCAGTGGAAAGGGAAAAGTGAGAGTGGGCCAATCAAGCCTCTTGGGAAAGAGAGAGTTCCACAACCAATTTAAAAGAGTTGTCCAGGCCCTCTTTCCCAAATGTGTCCAGCATCTTGGAAGCCTTTTTAAAGTTATGACGAAAACCCACAGTAGATTCTCCAACTCACTGACTTGGAAGCCACCAGTAGCTCAGTATGCAGTTACACAGAGGAAATGGATGTTAATATAACTCTGTCCACATTTTCAGTCAAGGGTAGGGACAGAACTGGATTTGCACTCATTGCTTCCACTCTTCTCCTTTCAGTGCTAGCCCTTTTGCATCCATTGTGTTTGCCATCGGTAGAAAACAGAACTGTGTGCATAGAGCTTTATACATTACGATGGGCATCCTGCTAATGGTATATGCAGATGTAAGTCCACATGTCTATATATGTCTTCAAGTCACCTGTCAACGGATGGTGACTCCATGAATTTCATAGGGTTTTCTTAGGCAATGGATACTCGGAGGGAGTTTTGCCAGTTCCTTCCTTTCAGAAATATCTTGCAGCACCTGGTATCGATGGGAAGTCTCTCATCCAAGTACTAAACAGAACTGACTCTGTTAAGCTTCCAAAATCAGATGGTACCTTTAGGGTATTTAGGCCAAGTCCACCTGAAACCAATATATATATCATTTTTGGGTGATGAGGAGTCTCTTCCTCACTCCGCAACAACCAAAGTCTTCTCTAAACTCACCTCTATCTGTTGCAGCCAGTTTCCCCAGACATTCCATTGCTGGGGGAGAGTTGGGGGAGAGGATCAGGGCAGCATCCAGCTATGTCTCTGTAGCCAGATGCAGAAAGGTTATATCATCCTCTGAGGCCTCCAGAGGACCCCAGCAGATCTTTCTGTGCTTGGCTATGGGGGCTGAGAGGACAGATACATCACAGTTCCATATGTATAACTATTATCCTACCCTGTAACATACAGGATCTTGGTCATAGTCAGTTGCATAGGAATGAGGGGGCGGTGAGGGCGTTTCACGTCAGGCAGCAATGTTTTTGGGGTGTCCTGGTTTGTAGACATGCCCCTACACACCACAGCTACACCCCCACGCACTGCAGCTACAACCCCATGCACTGCAGGCACGCCCACACGCACCATAGTCCCACCCCCTCACCCCCCCTCCACATATTCCAAGCTCCACCACTGATCACAGTGTTCTTCCTTGTTTTGATGAGCCCTAAGAGGCAGTAGTGTTTGAGTGTACGGCAGACCCCTGTGTGAGCACAGCTGTGAGAAGGTCCCCTATCTCACCAATGCCAGATGTGCAGTCACCAGAAAGTATTTTGGACTAGAAGGTGCAGCCAGTGGGTGGAAACCTGCTTCCACCTCAAATGTTCATTGACTATGTGAGGAATATCACTTCACCTTGTGCAACTGCATATAAAGCCAACACCTTCAGCTGAATGCATGGAAGTCAGGAACGGGGCCTGCTCCGTGGGATGTGGTTGGGCAGCCGTCATGTCAATAAGGGCATGGCATGAATTGTCCTTGCCTTCAGTTTTTCTTGCTCCAGTTTCTCACTATATGTATGTGTGTAGAATAGAGCAGAAAGATCAATTTGAGTCTTGCTGTTGTCTTACACATGTGTAAATTTCCATATGGAAGCATTTGGACAATTTTATAAAATGAGAGCCCATTTCCACACTACACTCTTATAGTGCTATTATTCCACTTTCAACATCCTATTGAATCCTGGGGTTTGCAGTTTATGATGGGGCATTTAGAATTCTCAGCCACAGAACTCTTTGGCCTCAGTAAACTACCAACCCCAGAATTCCACAGGATGTTGAAAGTGGAATAATAGCACTAGAATAGTGTGGTGTGGAAATGGTCAGAAATGACTGCATTCAGTTCAAGGCTGTGGAAACAGAGTTGTACATGGGGTGACATTGTGCACGCAAAGACACAAGTGCGTGGGTATGAAGAGGGTGCACATTGGCTTGGGTATTCATTTGCACATTTGGATGTGCATTCAGTTGTACAATGTTGCCTTTCAACAGAAGGACAGCATAGCACAATCAATGCCTAATACCACACACAGAGATTTATCTTATGTAGGCTCTCAGCCAAGGAGCCCTTGTCCCTTTCAGGATGGCCTAGTGCCAATGCCTTTATTGATGTGCCTATAAAAGTCACATCAGAAAGGCCCCCAAACAGACCCTGGTACATCAGTGTTTGTTCTGTTAAATGGCTATTTATGCTCATATGGGACAGTGGGATTGAGGGATGGGGGAGAGATGATTTTAAGGGGCTTGCTGGGAGACAGTCCCAGCGCTTGTTCCAGAATCTCATTCTGAAAACTAGCTGTGTGTTGTTGTGATCTACAACAATGGCTATTTGGTAACAGCTGGCCCACGTTTCTCCTTCAGACAAAAGCCGCTGTGGGGCTAAAGACCTCCTAAGGATGAACTATAACTGTTGCCCTGGTAACACTTAACCAGCACGCGTTTTATTGTTTCCAGCTCCTTTTCCCGGAATATTTGCAGGTGGCGAGTGATCCTGTACTGAAAGATGGTTCGCAACCTTGTGAACTTTCAAATGTTGCAACAAATTGGGGGACAAAAACACCCTCCCCATTTCAAACAGATTAAGTAAATCTTATTATATATCATTTAGGAGACAGATGCAACCCACAGTTTGAGTTTTTGTTTTAACGTAATGGGCATAACTTGCTGGGCAAGGGTGGGATAGGTCAATCCCAGGGGGATTTGGACATTACAATGTCCTGGTGATGCTGCTAGTGCCTGTTCAGATCAGAGATGGAGGATCCCATGTCAGTGGGGCAGTAGATCCACTCCTAGTTTTAGTTCAAGGTACTGAAATCAAGGTATTGAAATTATTTTGGAATTATGGATCAGCACCTTTAAAGTTTGGACTAAAACCTAGAGTGGATTTACCACTTCACTGGTACAAAAGCGATTGCTGTTTCTGATTGAGGTTATTTTTTTCCCAGTGGACAATTACAGCTTCATTTTTGCTTTCATAAGCATATCACTTTTGGGTGTATCGTTTTTCAGGTATGTGCATATGTATACAGTACACCCTCTTGTGATGCAACCTTGGTATACATGAATCTGTGGTTGTGTGAAGTTTTGCGTCCACTATTGTCAATGAATGCAATGGGCACGCACATGTCACATCCACTGAAAATAATGGGATGCAAGTATTCACCTTCCATTCCATTCCTGGAATGGACCCCTGCATATATGGAAGATGTGCTATATATAGAAAGAAGATTTTGAGACTATCTGCAAAATCTTCCAAGATAGTCAAAGTGATGCAGTCTAAAAAGAACTCTTAAAGTGTGCCAAAGCACCAAATGGTTAATTGCAGTATAGTTCAATGTCACTTTGTAGTTGGGCAAGAGGGAAGAATATCAAAAGGGGGGAGGGATGTGAAGTAGTGGGAAGGTGTTACGGGAACAGGCTATGCAAAGATAAGGGGACAGGAACTAGTTCTTGATCCCAGGATGAAAGAAATGTAAATAACAGAAGGCTTGGGAAAATGCCTGTGATGGTGGGGTGACTTGACATTTACGACTTTTAACAAGTCTTTAATGCACCTAAATTGGGATGACAAGGTATAAATCTGTAACCATCCTCGATGCTGCAGTCTCAGCAACTTTTGGGAAAGTTGCTTGCTAATCTCCTCTGTTTTGAAAATCTGTGTAAAGTTTGTGAGAGCAAGTTATCCAGGACGTGACAGATTTATATAAGATTTGATCCCATTTAGCAACCGATTCAGTGGATCTACTCCAGCAGGGGCTAGGCAATTGGGTTCAGAGCATAATAAACAACATGATTTAATTTAAAAAAAGGCCAGGAATAATAACAACAAATGCAGAAATAACAAGCAGCAATATTTCCACAGCCAGGGGGCCAACACCAAAAAAGCTTTGTCTTTGGTTGCTACCCACTGTACTTTTGAAACTGACAACATCTTGCATAGCTGAGCCGCTGTCAGCAGTTGGCATGGTGTTCCTCATAGCTGATACTAGTCTCCTTTTGTTTGTCCCCCACCCCAACCTTAACATTTTAAGATCTTGAAATGTGAAGAGTGTCCCTGGACATGGAAGCTGCACCTGACACTATCTTCATTTCCTGAGATGTGGGTTCCAGAAGAGGAAATGGTGATTGTTGTGGCGGTTGGAGCCCCATCACCTGGTGCAAACCCTTTAACTGTTCCAATTTGGTGGGTGCGGTCCTGATTAACCCTCTGTCATTCTAAGACGTATCTAGGGTGGGGCAAGTAGGATAGGTGCCCAGGGCGCCAATGCCAGGAGGGCACAGAAAAGCTGTCCATGTATGGGTGAGGGTAGGGTAAGAAGGTAAGGGTGCAACTTCCACACTTGATCTAGCTACAGTTTATGTTAGATATGCCACTGCTGTCATCCCACTTTATAAAGCTGCTTTTAAAAGGCACCAGTTATTCTCTCCTCCTCTCCCCTTTGCTTATTTCAATTGTTGCAAACTGAGTTAAAAGTCCAAAAGGAGTTTGCACTTAATTAACTCAGCAGGGGAGAGAGAAAGCAGGGCTGAAAATTGGTCAAACTTGAAACAGGAAGTGAGCAATGACACTTCCTATTCTGATTTCAGCTGAATTTTGGCTAGAGGGAGGTTCTAGCAGGTTTTTATGATTTATGGGGTCTTTGAAAGGACTGGAGGTGCCAAACCATTGTGTTTTGCAGAGGTTTTGAGTGGTTCTGGGGGTTGGTGGAAGAAAAATTGCTCAAAACTTTATTTTTTAGGGGTATCTGGGAGCTTCAGGGGCCATGCATGCCCCACTGTCTTTAATTTGCCCACTCCTGGCCTAGAGGCCTTTTCAACTGATCCTTATATAATTTTGAGTTGAGAACTCAAAAGAGAGGCAGCTTCATATCATGACAAAACTTGTTGTATGGCTTCAAGTCATTTCTGACTTACAGCAACCTTATGGCAAACCTATTATGGGGTTTCATGGGACTGGGTATGTGTAATGTGCCCAAGGTCACCCAGTGGGTTTCCATGGCTGAGTGGAGAGTTGAACTCTGGTCCCCAAGGGTTGTGGTGCAAAGCCCAAACCACTACGCCATGCTGGCTCTCTTGTATGGACCTGCTGTCCTTTGGATGTTTGACTCTTGATGGAAAAGGGAAAACCCTCTAATTGATGAACTTTGTTGAACTTATGTCTGGTATGGCAGAAACTTTTTATTCTATTGTCTAAGAATACAATAGTTGATATATTCCTGCTTACTGCCCTCCAAAGTTCATGGTGAGATCCAACATCGTAGGCCATTTCCGCACAAGACTTTTATAGCGCTATGATTCCACTTTCAACATCCTATGGAATCCTGGGGTTTGCAGTTTCGGGAGAGGCCGGCTGGCCCCTCCCAAAACTGCAAACCCCAGGATTCCATAGGATGTTGAAAGTGGAATCATAGCGCTATTGGCCATAGTCTATATTTTGTAACTTTATGAAGCTGTAGCTATGTTGCAAAAGTGTACTGTTAGTGAATTGTGAAGATGCACATCTGGGCAAGACTGGTCTGACGTGCATTGAGTGCTCCCATTGTGCTCCTGCACTTTGTAACTAGTGTCTTGATGCACAGTGTGGAGTGTACCCAATGCACATTGGTACCTCTTGTGCACTGGGCTGTTACACACCAGTCACTCCACTGGCTACCTTTGCGCAATGGACAACCCATACATGGTAGTGTAACAGAAGCCCCTTGGACCATACAGCCATTACAAAATGACTCAGTTCTATCTCTCACACATCTAAGTCCAGTTATGAAAACAAAGTGAACCCAAACCAACCACTTTTGTTGAAATGTGTCTGGCATTGGCACATGGGACAAAACATTTGTACATAAAGTAGCCTATGGAAATTTTTTCTAGATTTTTCATGTTCGTAATGTTATATCTCTTCTTCCTGTTTTTTTTATTTATTTGTATATTTGTATTACAATACTTATATCCCATTACATCTAGAGATTTGAGGGTGGTGCACCATAAAAGCATTCGGATGAATGTAGGACAGTGTAAATAATTAAAAAAATGATTTTAAAAGGCTAAAAACTCATTAAATAAGTTAACAAGTTCAAAGACTGATTAAATCCTTTTAAAAAATTTACGTGTTTTGCCAAAGTTAATTTAGATTGCTGATTTAGGCCTTTTATTTATCTGTGTCTGCACCACATGTGAAAATTTTTATTTCTCAAGAATTGTGATAAATAGACCACTGTCTATGGTTATAGATATAGGTATAGATATAGCCACCTATCTCTGGAGATATGGCTGAGAGCCTACATTATAATGTAGATCTCCACATGCAGAGTTAATTTTTGTATTGGCTGGCAATGCTTCACAAGTGAACGTGCAATGAAACGCCCAATTTAGTGTAAACTTTACACACTAAAGGGAGTGTCACCAAGTGCATAACTCCACTTCTGCCACTTTGAACTAAATGCACCAGGAACACCACCCCTGCCTTCATGACCTGGGCAAACAACTCCTAATTCTTTGCCACTTCCCCTGCCTCCAAGAGCAAATCTTTGTTGGCCTGGCTTAGCCACCAAAGGGCATGTAATATGGATGGAGCATGTTGAAGAATGAAATCACGGAGGTGGCTGGAGAAGAATGTGTTGGATGTAGGTGGCAGTGACTGTGTATTCCCCCATCCCCACAATAGCTTGAGGGACCTTGAGAGAATGCATGAACTTGTGGATCTCCCTTCTCCTCCCCATCGGTGCCTAAATCTGCATTCGGCAGCCCTGTTCCAACCTTCTGCCAGTTTAACCAGATACCATGTCACTCTCTGCCAGCATCAGCCTCAACAGAAAAACCTTTATGAGAAGGGTGATGAGAAAGGGATGGATGGAAAAAACTCACAGGATGAATTGGCACAGATTCAGTTATAGGGAGACATACTTCCTTTTCAGTTGTCAATAAGGAATAAGATAAGGGATAAGATAAAGAGTAAGCCATATTGCCCTCTGAGATCATGAGTGGGCAGCTGCATGTGGGGCAGGGGCCAACCTTCTTCCCAGGCCCCCCAACCCCATGGGCTGTAATCTCTCACAACAAGCCCAAATACTTCCATTCTCCTCTGCAGTCCCTCTCAAAATGGCAACAGGAATAGTCAGTTCCTGTCACCATTTTGAGAGAGTCTGTAGAGAAAAATGGAAATATTTGGCAATTGTACAGGGCTCTGCATTGATTGGGCTGAGGGTATTTGATTGTGTATTTACATGTTTTGAAAGGCTTTCTATGTGGGTTTGGGGACAAATCGCTTGAAAATTACACTTTTTTTAAAAAAATGTGGGGGGAGCTTTGACCGGTGGGGGCTTCAGGATCAGAAAACTGGCTTCTAGGATCCATGCGTGGCCTGTGTGCTGCACTTTGCCCAAGCCTGTTTTAGATAAATGGCTTGTATATTTCTGAATCCTTCCCTTTATCAGAATGCTTAAATCAAGGCAACGTTGGACAAAAGGAGACATGACCAATGTTTATCCTTTGAGGGCAAAAAACTAACCCCAAAAGCATTTTACAGAATTTCATGTCTTAAAATGCATAAACTTTCGAAGACAAATACAGTTGGCCCTCTATGTCTACAATGTACAATTTTCATGGATTTGATTATTTTTGAGTTTCTCCGATGCCTGCTGCCCACCTCAAATGCTTCTTTTCCAGGAGAACCTTCCCTCTGGCTGGCTCCTATCAAGCCACACAACCCTTTAAACATGCATCTCTGGTCCTCCTCCTTCTCCATCAGCATCTGCCTGGCCAGCTAAGGATGGCCCACACCCTGATTTCTCAGCACTACAATCCTCTTCCAAGGCCTGCCACACACCCAAGGAGATAAATGAGAGAGAGGAAACATAGTGCAACCACGCTGACCCACCCAACCCCTTTCCCTCTCCTTTCCTTGATCTGGTTTGGACTCTGGGGGGCCTGTTCTCTCCATCATACTTCATCTCCCTTCCCACGGACAGACAGACACATTTTGATATTTGCAGTTTTCCCACTTTTGTGGGGGTTTTGCAGCCTTAATTGAATAAATGCGGAGGACCAAATATAAAATAATCACCATTCCACCAGTCTGACTCTGCCCCGCACTGGATGCCAATGAAGCAAAATACCATGGCTTCTATATTGACAGTAACATACAGAGGACTTGGTTTTATTGGAATAATGGTAATGTCTCCTGCTTCATCATTCCCTCCCAGTCTTGTAGGGATGTGGGGGTGGGGGCCGATTCACCCCAGGCAGCAATGTTTTTGGGGTGTCCCAGCCCATAGCGCTGCTCCCACATGCCCTGGCCACGCCCCCCCACTGCAGCCACACCCTCCCACAGTGGCTACGACCCTCGTGCCTTAGACCCGCCCCCCTCCAATCTCCCTCCACGCACTCCAAGTTCCGCCACTGTTCCCCCCACTCCCTACAATTAGGATGCAAGTCCTTTCTTTTTGTCCCAGATAGGATGGAGGCACAGTTGATACTAACAACAGACACGTGCTGCACCATGAATATAATACCTTGCTCCATGAAGCAATAATGACCCCCAGAAACATACTACTTCCAACCTTTGAATCCCAGTGAGGGGTGGGGCACTTATCTTGAGATTTCTGCTAAGGCTAATTCCATACTGATATTTTCTTTCTGTCTTTTGGATCTCTCAAGAAGATCAGCTGAATGAATTGCTTAAAGATGGGAATAATGTTTCTTGGCTATAGCCAAGAGCCTACATCTTGTGTAGTATAAATCTATGGGCACACAGTTATCCAGCGATTGTGTTATAACACCTTCCACCCAGTGGTGAACACTGTGCAACTGACTGTGTCCCCATCAGTGTGCTTTCTCATTGTCTCACTGTGCAATGGGGAATGCATAATGGCTGTTTCTGCAATCCCAGAGAATCAAATGGTACATTGGAAGGCACTGACAAAGTTGTGCACCATCCAAGAATGTACAACGGCAGAATTCTGCTTATGCAGCCATGGACTGAAGCTGTGCATTGCACTAGGGCCAAGGAAGTACAACTGCATGTGTATGGGAAATTACAGATCTGTATGATATGAACAGAAATCTGGCCACTGTTCACTGGAGTGGCTCCTGGTCATTTAAAATTTGATATGGTTCAAATACATTGCAGTTGTTGAAATTGTTGTGTGATATTGTGCTGTTGCACTTAAACCAAGTATTCTTTCACCCACTTTGAGCAAAAGGTTTTTGTCGAAATGTGGTACAGTCACAATTTTTTTGGTTAACTTTTGTTATGGAGAAAAGGAAGATAATTTCATACCATAATGAAACAAGCAAAGAGCTCCTTCTACTGTCCATTTCTGGGAATTCAGAGAAATGTCTATTTCATCCACTGTGGGCTGTACAGTACAGCAAGCAATGGAAACACCCCTTAATAATTCAATTCCAACATTAAGTATTTTCTTTTCTTTCAATTTTTCCTATTTCTTTTCTGTTTTTTTTTTGTGTACTTTTTTTCGTCTTTGTGTTTGTTAAGTGTATTCATTTATTTATTTTTAAAAGAAGGCACTGGCAGACTTCAAGCTTGCCAGATCTCTGATGTACAACTTCACGGTCCAAAAGCTGGGGCTGCTTCTCAATACACAGTTATAGCACAATGATTCCTCTGTAACTGCCACAGTCTCATCTTATGGAGTCCTGAAAATGGTCATTTAGGGACCACTTTTTAGAATTCTCAAAGAGCTTCACTGTCTCACCAAACTACAAACCCCAGAAGTCCACTGGGTGCAGCCATGCATAGTGCTATAATTGTGTAGTGTGAAAAGGCACATGGGCCCAGATGCAAAAAGTGTGGCTGAGAAAGGCAAATGCGGAGTGTCTACTACAGAGCTACAACCATTTGAACCCTGTTTAGGTCTCTTGAGCTAAAGGCTCATGAGAATTATATTGGCAACGTACTTGGACGTGTCTGCTAGGAAGCTTGAGTATTATAGTTTTATATAGTTTGAGTATTATAGTATTATAGTTTTGGGGAGTTTTATGTTATAGTTTTAGTGGGAGAGACTTCTAAGCGTCTCATCAATGTGCAAGTTCTAGGATTCCATAGGATGGAGTTGAAGTGGGATCAAACTACTATTAACTGTCTAGTGCAGATACACTCATACAACTGCCGAATAAGTTTCCTGGAGTACGTGCTCAGCCCAGGAACTTGTTTTCAGTACCACAATTGAAGTTTACACACAAATCTTTTAACATGCAAATATACTCCTGTTCCCACAAGATTTCTTGACTTTATCAGCCTAATTTATGAGAAGAATGAGACTCTGTGTGGTCACTGTTGCTAAACCAGTAAAAGTTTTGTTTTGTTTTTTGTTTTGGATAAAAAAATACTGTTGATCTACCACGCAAATAGGGATAGGGAAATAATTTGGTTTTGCTTCCCCACACATGTAATTTTTCTTTTAAACCTGTCCATCATATTTTGAAAAAAATTGGAAATTTCTTGCCAAGAAATGAACGAATAACCCATCTGCATTAACCAAACCCAAGAGGAGCAGCTATTTTGGGCACACAGGGGATCATGGTGTAACTTCACACTATGTAGCTTTTAAAAAAGACAACCTATCTCAGCACTATCAGAAAAAGAGATGGCACCCCTAATTTAGGAGCATAAACATGGCTGAATATAAATGGATCCAAAGCTGGATGGAGACATCTTGTCAGTTTTACCTTCTGCCACACTTTTTAGAAAAACATAAAGCAACCCTTAAAACCGCTTCCTTAGAGAGGCCAGGATGGCCCTGTCCTTGCTCTCCTTCAGAGGACAGGCTAAGACATTTGTGTGTGTGTGTGTGTGTGTACTAGCAGGCTTTTTTCAATTGACTGGGCTCTTGATGCTGTGCCAGTTGGTATAGTTTGTAATGTGTTTTAGTATATTTAATATTTTTAATAAGAATATATCAATATGGTTAGGCTTGAACTTGGGGGCTCTGTAATTTGTTTTAGAAATGTTTATTCTGTTTTGCTCCTGTTTATAATCAGTATGTACAAGTGAAGGACACTGCTATTGTAAAAGATCTCTTTGGGAATGACCCAGGATGTTGCCTGGAACAGGACAGATTTAGGAACGTTAAGGGTCAGATAAAATGTAACACGTGTACAAGCTGTGATTCTGCTAATGCTGATGCATGAATCTTTTTTTTCTGTAAGCATTTGTTAATATAAACATAAAAATGGTATAAGAAGAGAACCCTGAAAGAATAAATCATCCTTCCTGGGATCCTTTGGCCAAAGTTATATGTGTGTGTGTCTCTGGCCCTTTTTGCAGCGCCGGCGCTTGCGCGACGGAGGAGGGCGGCTCACATGAGAACCCTCTCCTGAAGAGAACCCTCTCCGCCGCTTCCCCCCGCCTTCTTACCGCACGTGGAGTCTTGCGCGACGGGCGCTTTTCAGCCACGCCCTCAGCTTCCGCAGCGCCCCCTGGGAGCTGTAGGCGCCATGGGGGACGGAAGCGGGGAGGAAGAGCGACAGGCCCGCCTGCAACGGCGCTCCGCACTCCGGTAAGTGCGGGACGCCGCCGGGAGCCTTGTGCGAGTGCCGTTTATTTTCGCTTCAAGGCGAAAATAAAAAAATCCGCACTCGCGCCGCTTCAGCCCCGTGAGTGCCGCGGAAGTGGGAGTGTGTCGTGCGGAGCAATGCTCCCACTCCCGCGAGGCTCACAGGGCTATTTTGCGAGAGAAAACCCGTGCGAAAAGGGCCCCTGTCTTTTTTCCTTCTCTTTTCTACCTTCCTACCTTGTGTTTGGGGGTTCAAGGCAGCTCTGTGTCTGGGGATACGGAGAGGTGTGGTTTGTTTATCCATCCTAACAATATTTTTAACATGTAATGTTTTAACATGATAAATAGTTGAACTGTTTTTAACTTTTATATCGATACTCTTACAGATGTTTTAATTTGTTCTTTTTTAATGTTGTTAGCCACTTTGAATCCCACTTGTGGGAGATAGGTAGGAAATACACACACACACACACATACACATATTGGAAGGAGCATGAAAGAATGCATTATTTTGGAAAGGTTTTATGTAAAAATGAACCAATCCACTCCACCAGATATAATGCAAACCAAATGGAGATCTAGTGGTAGATTTCAATCGATTTTCTACCCACCACTCCATTACAGCTACTGTGAGCTTTCAATTTCTTTATATGGTGGTTACAAAAGCAAATTATCTATTCACATAAGCCCTTTTTCCTACGGAGAGTGAAAGGAAAGCAACCTTTGGATCTCATACAACTCCTCTTCTCCATCTTACACCACTAAGAATACACTGATTGTGTGCTCATCAGGGCAAGAGTCTATTCTCTTATATGTTGTCATGGGCCATACATATTAATGGCCATACCTGATTAATGTCATTTACTTATTTTTTTTAAAAAAAAACCCTGCATCTTACTCTAGAAATAGATTCCAGATGGTATACATAAAAATCCAGATCTTCAGTGCAGCATTAAGATGACATAAAATGATACTGTAAAGCAACAATATCGTAAAACTGAGAAGGATTAAATATTCAGCCAGAGAAAATTAATTAGTCAATCAATTAATGACTAGCAGACTACCAAATTCCATACATTTGCTACTTGTTGTTGGATTGAAAGAGGGTGCAGAGATTCAACTAGAATTCCTGTCCTTGTTGTTCCCTATTTAGAAAAATTGTTCTAAATACTGTAGAGAATAACACAAATAAAATATATTTCTTCTGCTTAGAAGATATTATTTGTTTACAAAATTTGTATATCAGTATCTTTCAAAAACAGTTCAAAATATGTTTTTTTATAGTCTAATGATGCAAACAGAAAAGACAAAATCCAACTTGGGTGGATAAAATGAACATTTAAATTTTGGCCCTTTTCACATGCGGGGAGCCCAAACGGGGCGGCGCACACAGGGGCGGAGATTACCTACGTGCGGTTATCTCCGCTCCTGCTCCGTCCCTGCGGGGAGTGCGGCTCCACCGCTCCACAAGCCGCCGAATTTCGGCGGCGTTCGGCGGCGCCCAAAATGGCGGCTGACGGCTTCCAGTGGTGCTCCGCCAATCAGGGCAGTGCGCCAGCCGGAAGCCCGCCCCCGGGCAGATCTGCAGAGACGCACTAATGCGTCTCTGCAGGTTCACACCGGGAGCAGCGGCGGATTAGTGCGGGCGAGTTTCGTAAAAACCACCTGGGAAGGTGGTTTTTAAAAAACTCGCAGCGCCACCCTTGCGGTGGCACTCGAGCGGCACTCGAGCAGTTGGAGGTGCGGAGCCTCACCTTTTCCAACTGCACTAGATCGCCCGGCAGTGTGAACGACGTCCGTCTCCCATCGTCTGGAGGCGGAGTTTTACCCCCATGTGGAAATGGCCTTTGTCAAAACATTGGGAATATCTGTCTCCCAAATATCCAAGAGAACACAAAAGGAGATAAATAAAATATATGTACAGACCTGCTGGGGACTGCATTCCACAACTCTGGGTCCACAACAGGTAAGATCCTGCCCTTGTGCCATTAAGTTATTTTTCTGAAGAAAGGAACCTGGATTGTGGCATTGTGAGACTCAAGAGTTGACGGTGGTGCTCCTTGAGATACCTGGGATTCAAACCACAGGGCACTGAAGCAGCATCTTGAATTGGACCTAGACGTGAACCGATTAAAAAAAGAAAAAAAGGAAGATGTTTTGAGAACAAGTGTAATGTTTTCTCATTGACCTATACATATTGACTAGGAATATGCTTCACCAACTAAGTTCAGTTTGGGCCATAATTTAGTGCACTGGAAAATGTGTCACTGTGTTTCAGACCCATTCAAAGCCTGCTCCATAAGGCTTTGAATCTAGATTTAGGCAGTGATATATTTAAGTCTTTTATTTCAAGTTTCAAGTCAAGTCTCAAGTCCTTGAAGATATTTTCAAGTCAAGTCTCATGTCTGGAAGCCACCTTTATACCCCAACCAAAACTCCAGAATTGTTGGATAGAGTGAAATAAATTCAGTTTTTGCAATTTAAGCACAGTTGGTTCTACAAATTTGCATTTTTGTCATCTGCAGCTTTGGAAGTGGGGAATAGGATCCTTCTTACTTCCCCCTACTGAAGATTCAAAAGCTTTAGAAAGAAGGATCCTTCTTCCTTAAGCCTGTTGCCTAACACATTTGTTGTTCCTCTCTGAGAAATGTACCTGCACTCTGGGAGTGAGACTTGTCTTCTGCTCTTAGGGAAATTTTTAGAAGGCTCTTCTGATATGTAGCAGGGACAGACTGCTGGGCAGACCTCAAGCCCATTGCCTAACCTGTTCACTGTTCCCCTCTGAGAAATGCGCCCACACTTGGGCTTGAGACAGATTGTCATGGGACCAGTAGGCAAAAAGAGATGGAGGTGTTGTTCAAAGTCGTAAGGTTTTTGGATGAATGCATTTTGTGACTGAACCAAGGGCATCAAATCAGTCATTAAAAATAGACAAGTCTTGAGTCGAGCCGAGTTGAGTCAGTGCATAATTTATGGCTGAGTCAAGTCTGAGCGGATTCACTGAAGTGAGTTAAGTCCAACTTGAGTCCGAGTCTATTGACTGGAGTCAAAATCACTGGATTTAGGCCATTTTTGCATGGCGTTGCAGTCCCACTATGGGGCCAGGATGGCAGCAGTCCACAGGTTGTGCTTTTGCACAACTTCATTATAGTCCCACTGCCATCCCATCCCCATGCATTGTGATCCTGGGATATTCACTTAACGCATCCACAATCGTGCAATGCTCCTGTACTTACCTGCCATGCAGAAGGGCAGGAAGTGCAATCATGTGCTTTCTTACCCACTGCAGTATGGGAAGAAGGCCAGATGCAGTGTGGAAGGAAGGAGCATATTCCTTGTGCTCCCTTCCGCAGGCATCCAGCTGGGTGCAGAGGGGAGCATTCCAATCATGCTCCTTTCCCAGCAAAGGTGCAGCAATGGGACAATGTGGAAGAGCATCATCGTGCAGAAACTTTTGTCAAGAGCTATCACTTTTTGTTTGTTGGAATTAGATGACATTTTCCAGCAAAACCTGTACAGATATTTTCTCTGTGTATGCTCTGTGTCTTTATACTGGATTATTATTTTTTTTTTAAATGATATTTCTCTCTTTTCAGTGGCAGAGATCTGCAGGCATAATTGCTTTTCCTGAGAGAATGAAGGCTGCCAACTTTTAGATAAACAAGCACATTCTTTTTTTTTTTTTTTTCAAGAGAAACCTTTTCATCTGAAGAGTACCCCAAAATGACGCACAAACCAAAAATGACAAATAGTAGAGAAGTGGAGTTAAGTAACAAAACTGTGAAGGTTCAGAAGAGCTGAGCTGGTATACCTGGATAGAGTGTCTAATTTTCAGGGGTGGGGCAGAGATTTGTTTCCTCCTTCCTTCCCACCGTGTTTTTGGGGGGTGGGGTTATACAGTATGCCTGAAAATGGGCACACATCATGGAACTGTCTTAGGCCCACTGAAGAGTCTTTTCAAGTTGCTGCAACAAACCTTGCAAAGTGTTACAACAAGGTATTACTCTCCTAGCTAGGCTCTTTTCTCTTGCCCAGAATGGAGCCCCCCTCAAAACTGGAAAATTTGCCTAGAGATGACCAATACAATTTGGAGAATTGGGGCCAGGCTCTCTATAACCAGTACAAGGATTTTTAAATATCAAAGTATAGTGCTCTTAGCAAATTGGACAGCCTTGCACTAGCCTATCCTTGCCATCCAGCCTAACTGTCCTGTGCTGCCTAAAGTTCTACAAAGCAATGCTAGTCCTGTGAGGGATGAATTACTAACAAGCATTACTACTCAGCTTGTTTCTTTTCCTCACATCACTCTGTCCCAAACAAAGAGGAAGGAACTTGGAATCACGACTTTCATGAAAGGTATAATCCTTTTCTCCTCAACAAACTGAAAAGCCCCTGTAAAACATGCCATCGGATTAGAAGGTGGACCTGCCAGTTACTCAACCTCCTTCTCCCTCTTCTGTCTTTTCTTTGCCCTCCTCATTTTTGAGAAACAAAAAGATGCTTTTCTGATTCCCTCCAATCTTCATGAATCTTGAATCTCACATTACAATTTGGCTCTGGTCATGCTTAAGTTTTGATAGCTTGAGAGGGAAGCCTGGTTCACTTCAAATTGTAGCCTGATTCTGCTTGAGCATTGGACTCAGACCAAATTTAAACACATTGGTACAGTTCACAGACAGGCAGTGCCACTTAACACCAACCTAATGGGAAAGCACTGAATTGTAGAAAGCTAAACTGTGAATGCCCACCTTCACTCAACTCCTGTGAGAAGGGGCTCTGAAAGGGGAGAAAAAGGACTGGCAAAGTGCCCTATTTCTCCTTGCAACCAATGAAGCAGTAGATCCCAGTCACAAAAAAAGCAGGTGCAACAGATGGAGGCTCCAGAAATTTTGCTTCTTGGTCCAAGCAACACCTGTCACCATTTTGTGCTTTCTTGGAAAGGCAGGGCTAAGGGAGACCACCAGGCGGTCATCTGGAGGAGCAGATGGCAAAGAGATTCCAGGTTTCTACAGAGGAAGACTTCAGTGTTACCACCAGAGGCTGCAAATGTTGCTTTTTTTGGGACTAAACTCCTAGAACTTGCCAGCAAATTCAAGGAGAACATGCCATGCTCTCCTCCTGGGAGAGATGAAGTGTTTTTTCTCCCCCACGATGCTACACAATGATAGCACTTCGATACACCTCCAGTTGTCCTGGCTTCCTCCAATTGAATCCTGGGATTTGTAGTTTTGTGGCCAAAACAAAACAAAACAAAAAAACACCAAACAAAACAAAAACAAAAAAACCACAAACCTCTGCTGGAAAGCTCTAGGGACTCACCAAACAACAAATCCCAGGACTCTGTAGGATGCAGCCAAAACAATTAAAGGGGCATCAAAGTGCTATAATGTATAGTGTAATACAGACCTCACTTCTAGTGCTTTCTGTTTTCCGGACTTCAAAGGCTGGGAGCTTACCCTTGAGACCTGTACAGGGAAAATTATTGGTAACATAGGCAGTTGCTCCTATAGGTTTGGCAGAGTATCTTTATTGTGACAGAAGGGCCTGGGATGACCAAATATTTCCATGAAAGGGAAGACTCTCAGACTGTCATGGAAGGCCCATCTTCCTTGGGGAAATGCAGTCTAAAGAGATTCTGTGTGTGTGTGTGTGTTGGGGAGAGAGTGATGGAGAGGAAGAGAGAGAAAGAGAGAGAACCTTTTCACACTACACTGTTACAGTGCTCTTATTCCACTTTCAACCTCCTGTGGAATTCTGGGGTTTGTAGTTTACTGAGGCCAAAGAGCTCTCTGGCTGAGAATCCTAAATGCCCCTCCCTAAATTGCAAACCCCAGGATTCCATAGGATGTTGAAAGTGGAATAACAGCACTACAACAGTGTAGCACAGAAAGATACAGAGAGAGGGAGATGTGCCCAATTTTTCAGATGCAGAAGGAAGTAACATCGTTTGTTTACCATGAATGTCATGACCAAGAACATTTGTCAGTCTTTTAGGTGCCACGCCAGACTATCTCCTGGAGAAGAGAGGCCTAAAAGTTATTTGCATTTTTGGGGTACTTTATTCTGATGCTCTTATATCTGCTTGGAAATTCCCTTGAAGAGCAGCAAGCAGAAAGGGAAGGCTTAAACCCTACAAACAAGGAACAGGTACTAAATAACATCTCATTATGATATATCCCACAACATTTTGTAGATGAAAACTGGGACACATGTAGGCAAGCGACATCAGAATGTGAATTAGATGGCAAATGATGTTAATGAGGAAGAATAGACATGTTAGGAGAGGCTGCAGCAATTTGCTTTTGCCTGAGTCTGTAAGAAAGATTCCTCTTCTTTTCTGTCCCCCCACTGACTTTATTGAGCACAAACTACTGTACTTTTGTCTACTGTACTGTACTGTACTGTCCCACTCCGCACGTGGGAAAGGAACCGCGCAAAACGGGACTCACCGGATTTCTTCAGCATCCGGGTGAGTCCGTTGGGACGAGGAGCAGTGCGAGTTTGTTGCTTTGCACTGCTCTGGCGTCCAAAATGGCAGCTTCCGGTTGGTGGAAGCTCTCCACGAACCGGAGAAGTTTGCCAGCCTAAAGCCCACCCCCAGCAGATCTGTAAGCACGCACTAGTGCGCGCCTGCAAATTTGCACCGGAGCGCGGCAACGGAGCGACACGGAGTCGAGCGCTCCGTGCTTTTTAAAAACCTCTTAAAAGAGATTTTTAAAAAGCACGCTGCGTGACCAGTTCCAGTCGCTCTGAACCGGACTCAGGTGCGGAACTACAAAAAGTAGTCCGCCCCAGTCCACTCCATGGTGCAGAAGACCTCTGTCGGAGGTCACTCTGTGCTGTTTTAATAGCCTGGTGCGGAAAGGGCTTGCAGCAATTGAAGTAAACTGAGGATGAAGGGGGGAAGTGGGAGGAAGAGGAAGAAACTGGGTCATTTTAAAAGTAGCTGGAAAAGTGAGATGACAGAGAATTAATCAGGACTGTCTCTGCAAAGTCAAGACAGTTTGAGGATATGGTATAATTCTTAAAGACTATATTAAACTTGCTGAAATTAATGCTGCCCAAGGAAGTATCCTTAGAATTATACAATTTTCATGATGAGTAACAATTATACTTAGTAATGATTAGAGCAAACCTGCCAAAGGCAATGGAATCACAACTAACTGGTCCTTTCAATTTCAGCAGGTCAATTCTAAGCACATATGTGTCTGTATCCAACATTTTATATACAGCACTTTCCTATATTTTTGACATATTTGTCCCAAGCATGAAAGCATAAAACTCACTAAGATCTTTCAAACATGCCAAAAAAAAAGAAATGAGAATTAAGAGAGGACTGACTGATTGGAACCTTTTTATCAGGGCATCACGTTATATACTTAACTTTCTACTGCTGCATACTGGTGACCATTCTTTAGTAGGTTGCCACATGATTACACCGAAATTAGTATCCATAATATGCTGGAAAACACTCCAAATGTTCACAGTCCCAGGTAATGTTTACAACTCTGGACTAGACAGTGGCCACAGTGAAAACTGGGCAGGGCTCCTATAACTTTTCACAGGTAAAGAAGAGGGAAATTCAGTAGAATTTCAGCTGTTGTGCAGAAGTGGGAATTTCAACTTGTCATACAACCAGGTAACAAGCAACACCGTGCTGAAATTTCCTGTCCTACACAAGCATTCATAGTGCAGGGGCACCTCCATTAACAAAGTCTCTGAAAAGGAAGCTTCTTTTTAACAAAATCTTTTTTATGCCTGCCCTTATGCTTCCTCCTGGTCCTCTATCTAGCTGGACATTTTTAAGCAGCATCAGCATTGAGAGGATGATGAAAGAGGACTGGGCAAACAGACTTTCAGTGTCAGGTCACTGCAGTGCATCTGCAGTAATTAGGGTATAAAATTGGAGAAAGAATGAGATTTTGCTCTGGCCAGTCCTACTGTGGCTGTGTGTACCAGACTATAATGGGCAAGGTTAAAAGCATCTGTCTCCGGAATCCCTCACTGAGGATGCCTGAACAGCAAAACGGAAAGAAGAGAGACAAGCCTGACTCTCCATGTTGTTAAAAAAACATAGAGATGTATGTGGCACAGGAGCTGTGGTGGCACAGTGGTTAAATGCCAGTACTGCAAGCCACAAGGTTGTGAGTTCGATCCTGCCCAGCTCCAAGGTTGACTCAGCCTTCCATCCTTTTGCAGGTCGGTAAAATGAGTACCCAGCTTGTTGGGGGCATGTATAGAAATGTTTCGAAATACATGCTATTTGTAAGTTGTTCGCCGCCTCGATCCATATAGAGAGGCGGGATACAAATAAATAAATAAAAAAAAATATGTCTGGCCACCGAAACAGAGATGATGGTGATGATGACAATGAAAACAACAACAACTAGAGGTTAGTGAAATCGAAAGTCATCCCTGGATGCATTTTGGAAGAAACCTTCAAGTGGTCTCTAGAAGATTTAGAATGTTTTTGTTCATTTACATAAAGCTAGCCTGACATGGTTGTTTCATTTCACATGTACATGTTCCTAATTTCAAATGAAAAATTTGCAGAAACACACTGAATTGCTATTCTTTCCTATGCTTTCCATGTTATTTCTGCCTCAGGTACCAAAGTTTCTATTAAAAGAAGTAATTTCCAGGAACATATTTACTTTGTTAACTGAGATATACCTGTACAGGAGCCCTTTCCAGCTTTCATTCTGGCATCTCTACAAGCAGACAGCATTCACTTGTATGAAAGTCAGGAAAAGTACCTCCTTTTCTGGTACTCTCACGTTGGAATGGGTTACAATTTCATTTTGGGGAAAGAGAGTCTACTTGAATCTTCAAAATACAAATGTGGGAGAATGTGAAACTGACAGATTTGTTCATTCTTGGGAGGATGTTAAAGAATTTTGTTTCATTACATATGTTAAATCAGAAGCTACCAAAATTCGTAACATTCTAATGTGGGAAACTGACAAATTTGATTAATCTTGACATGCAAGGTGAACAAAGTTACCAACATGTACATCTATATTCCCCGTAAGAGATACATTAAGGTGTTCCAACAGACAGAGTTGTAGAAGTTACTTTTTTTGGAACACCATTTCCCAAATCTTCTAGTCAGCATGACTACCAGTCATGCTCATGGGAGGATTCTGGGAGTTACGGTACAAAAAGTAACTTTTCCAAGCACTTCAATTTCTGCTACAAAAAGCAAGTCATTTGTAACAGCCCAGCAATATTCTCCATATGTTCTCTATCCAATAAATAGCACATAATAATAATAATAATAATAATAATAATAGTAGTAGTAGTAGTAGTAGTAGTAGTAGTAGTAGTAGTAATAGGTTTAGGCTTACCCGAAAATAAGTGTTCGCCATGCTCTCAATTTCAGTTGCGTGATGCTGTGTGAAACCGTGTTGGTTTAATGTGGAATGAGGAGGTAAGGGGAGAAAATATCAACAGGTTTTCAGCTGAGATGTACCTAGCAAACATTCAACTAAATGGCATTTGATAGCCAAAATCTATACTTTTGGGCCTTGGCAACATTATTTAAAAATGAGACTAAAAAAAGAAAAGAAAAGGAGGCAGCCTCTATTTGATATTTAGCTCTTTCCTTTGAGCTGGAATCTTCTTTGAAGAAGTCCAAGTTCCCTGCTTGCTGGTTCCTTCTCACTTGAGTTTCCCAAACTTTACTCTGACCAAGCTAACAGCCTTTCTTCTTTGCTTCTGTGATTTCTGCATCCCAGTTTATTTCCTGAGCAGCAAAGCATCTGCTTGCAACCTAATGCAGTAGGAAGTTTCTCAAGCTCTCTCCACCGAGCGGAAAGAAACCCAAGAGCAAACCGGACAACTCCAAGCTCTTTCTGTAGGCAAGGGCCTGCCAGCCCACACTTTGTTATTCACTTCGTAGGCAAGAGTAATTTTGACAGTCCTGAACCGTGGGCCCTGCTGGGCTCAGCAGGAGTGAAGCGCTGAGTACCATCTGTCAAAGCGTGAGGGTCCTCCCTCGGCCTCGGCTTCTATTCTACAATCTGCCAAAAAGAAGGGGGTGCAGGAAAGTTACTTTATTGCGTTGTTAGCTAAGTTAGGAGACAGACTCCAAACAAGAGGAAGCATGTCAATCCTCAAAACACTGTAAAAAAAAAAAGAAAAAGAAAGAAAAGAAAAAGAAAAGGAGGACCAAAAAATAAAAATCTTAACTGACGAAGGGTACTCTTTTAACTTCAGGGTTCTGCGTATAATGCGGGAAGTGAGTTTGGCAGCATCTTGTTACAGGTAAAAATGGAAAGGCCTTCAATTTGTCCATGTTTCATGAAAGGGAAAGCCACTGTGAATTCAGTATATGAACATGAATTTAGTATAGCCTTATGTGTCCTTGAAACATCAACACATAGGTAAGTCATATTGATTCAATGGATCTCCTCCATTTGGCACTAACAACAGGATTCAGGTTGCGCCCTTTCCACATGACACTCTTATAGCGCGATTATTCCACTTTCAACCTCCTAGGGAATCCTGGGGTTTGCAGCTTCGGGAGGGGCTGGCTGGCCCCTCCCGAAGCTGCAAATCCGAGGATTCCCTAGGAGGTTGAAAGTGGAATAATCGTGCTATAAGAGTGTCGTGCGGAAAGGACCTAAATGAAGCCCATTGAGAACTGGATTACGTTGTCTTTATATATTTGAACTATCTCAGTACATTCAAAACGAAACAAGTTAACAATATTATTATGATATTCTTACCATTATACTCAAAAGCATTGCGCTGCAAATTAGAAAATTACCTTTTATAAAAGAGCCAATACACAGAGCAAGTACAAATGACAAGTTTAAAGGAAATGCCCTTCTTCACCAGAGATGGAAGTAAATGTTTCCCAAAATAGCTAGACTGTTGTTAGGAAATAAAAAGAAAAGAACGCAAGAAGGTGGCTAAATGGTTTTTCTTCCCTTCTGTATAAGGGAGTTCCGTAATATTGGTGCATCTACCAAGAAGGCCCAGTTTCAGGGATTCCAAGAAAATGTAGATGGTCACACATCAGATTAGTACAAGAAAATAATTTTCCACATACAATGCAACCAGTAGGGCTTTGTATAGTGTGGTTTTTCACACTGTTTTATGTATATATTGTACCTAAATGTACATATATGGCCAGGGGCATTTTGCTGACTGAGGCAAAGGACAAAAGCATGCCCTATTTACATACCTTCCAACACTTCAGAGATGAAAACTGGAAAAAAGGGAGAATTGTCAGGGATTCCAGGTGGGGAACCCTGGAAAATGATCAGCCCACTGCAAAGATGTTGCGTCATGCCCCAGCTGCAACCTGAAGGCTTTGGTTCCCCTGGGTCAGGAGGAGGGTATTTTATTGTCCCGTGTGACTGAGGCAGAAAATTTAAGTGTAGAACTAAATATATTGGGGTACGTTACCAAAATGTGAGGCAAATGGTCCAAGATGGGATTTTGTGTTTGCGGTATTGTCCATCTCAAAACAATATTGCGGATGTGCTCACAAAGGCCCTCCCAGTAGTAAGCCACGGGAAGTTGGCAGGTAAACTGGGCCTTGCCACCAGGGTGTAAGGTGGAACATGAATTGAACCCTTGAATGTATATACTGTATGTATTATGTAACATGTATTGTATGCCATGTGTGGATTGTGAAAATGTCCTACACAGTGACCTGACCATTTTGGAGGGGATTGTCAGGGATTCCAAGCAGGGAACCCTGGACAGTGATCAGCCCACTGCAAAGATGTTGCATCATGCCCCAGCTGCGGGTGATGGCACGGTTGCATAAGAAACTGGGGTCATGTGCGGAAGGTAAAGAGAGGTGTGCAAACCCTTACCTGATTGACTGTAGATAAGTTGTAGATATGTACCAGTATATAGGAAAGCAACCCCCAGTCTATACTGTCTGTTGACCAAACTTGGTGTCTGGCGCAAGCCTCTGTCCGTCTGTCCTATGTTTTGTATATAACGGAACTTTGCTGCAAGATAAAGTGCGCCCTGTTTTGGAGGAAACTCCTCTGTGTGAGAGTATCCTTATTGGGGAACAAGGTTGCCGCTGTTGCCTCGCTGTGCTCTGGTTTTTCTGCTGCGTTTCTGTGGGGCTGAAACTCCTATCATCCCCTGACAAGAACACACAAGCTTAGGAGAGGCTGCAGCAGTTTGCTTTTGCCTGAGGCTACTAGGAAGGGCAAGAGTTCACTCCTCCTCTCCTTTTTCCTCTCCCTTCTCCTGAGTTAAATTGAACTTAAAATGCAGCAACCCAAGTAAGTTGAGGACAGACAATAGGGGAAAGGAGGAGGAGGAGAGAGAAACTGAGATGTTTTAAAAGCAGCCGAAAAAGCAGGCCAACAGAGGATTAATTGGAATTGCCCCTGTCAGATTAGGACATTTGTGTGGCATCCGTGCCACACACAGGAGTGACAGGTGAATCTTAGGCCCTTTTCGCACGGGCTTTCTGTCACGCGACAGCCCCGTGAGCCTTGCGGGAGTGGGAGTGTCGCTCCGCATGACGCACTCCCACTTCCACTGCGCTCACGGGGCTGCAGCGGCGCGATCGCGGGTTTTTTGATTTTCGCCTCAAAGCGAAAATCACCCACGCTCACGCAACGCTCCCGGCGCCCAGGCGCACTTACCTCCTGTGCGGAGCGTCGGGGAGGCGTCCAGGTCACGCTTCCTTCCCTCCACCCCTGCGGAAGGAAGGGGCAGGGCGGGGTGCAAGCGCGACGGACGCGACACCTCCTGCTTCGCCCGGGGGGAGGGCGGCTTGCGCGAGAAGCCTCCTCCGGTGCTGCTTCCCCCTCGTTCCTTCACCTGCGGAAGGAAGGAGGGGGAAGCGGCAGCCTCCCGGAGAAGGCTTCTTGCGCGAGCCGCCCTCCCCCGCTCACACGAGAAGCCTCAATGCGAAAAGGGACTTATTTTAAAATAGTAAGCAATATTTACTTTATCTGAGGGCAGCAGATTAGCCTAGGTCCAGGAGGGGCCAACTACAGAGGATGTAGGGCCTAGGTTTTTCTCCCCTATATCCATGTAATAGCCACCTCACCCAAAAGAGTAGCCAGAGGTCACAAGGACAAAGGTTATCAGGCTTCTTTGGCCAATCTGAGGCCTTGAGTATGGGCTGTCTTTTGTAGGGTGTGTGTTAATCTGCTGTTCCAGGAGCCTCCTGATTGTCGAGGGAGGGAGTGGGCCTGGGGGCAGAAGTCTTGGGGAAACACGAAAAATGGGTTGGAACTACATATGGTCCAGGAGTCACAATTCTTGCCACAGCTCAGGTTGGATTGTATGAGGCAGGTTGCCCAATACACCATACCCTCCAACTGTTCATATTTGTCAGCACTAATCCTCTGTCATCCCACATTTTCAGCTGCTTTTAAAATGTCCCAGTTTCTCTCCTCTTCTCCTACTTTCCCCCTTTGTCCTCAGCTTACTTCAGTTGCTGCAGCTTGAGCTGAAAGTGAAAAAAGTTACAGTTGTCCCTCCACATTCATGGGTTTGACCTTTGACAATTTGATTATTCACAAGGTGCATGGATGCCTCCCTTCTCCTCCTCTCATTCCCTTGTGTTTTGCTAGGGGTGGAAAAGGAAGGCAAGTGCCCAGACAAAAGGCAAGAAAATGGGGGGGGGCATGCACACGCCTTCCTTCTCCCTTCCCAGTCCCTCTGGCCCAGGTACTGAGAAGGATGGCTCATGCACTAAGGCATAAAGCAAGGGAATGGGAGGGTATGTGTGTGATAGAGTTCTGGGCGTGTGGCTATTCTGAGTGTCAGAGTAACCCAGCAACATATTGACCATTTCCGCACTAGGCTGTTATAGCGCTATGATTCCACTTTCAGCATTCTATGGAATCCTGGGGCTTGCAGTTTAGGGAGGGGCATTCAGAATTCTCAGCCAGAGAGCTCTTTGGCCTCAGTAAACTACAAACCCCAGAATTCCACAGGATGTTGGAAGTAGAATAATAGCACTATAACTGTAGTGCAGAAATGGCCATTGTCAGGCAACCGGACTAGCTCATCTAGAGAGAAACCCAGCCCATTAGTATGAGAGGGGGATTGGAGACTTTAGGCCATTTCCGCACTAGACTGTTATAGCGCTATGATTCCACTTGCAACATCCTATGGAATCCTGGGGTTTGCAGTTTTGGGAGGGGCCAGCCAGCCCCTCCCGAAACTGCAAACCCCAGGATTCCATAGGATATTGCAAGTGGAATCATAACGTTACAACAGTTTAGTGCAGAAATGGCTCCGAGAAGAGAATATACATAAAAGGCACGCTGTCGTTTGGCAGTCCTTCAGACAGAGAGGGCTCTGGAATAAAGTTCCTCAGTCAGCCAAGGGGAGTTGTCAGAGTGGGAGGGTTTGTTTCTCAGGGAAAACCTAGAGAGAGAGGCAGAAGAGAAATCAAACTGTTTTTGAATCTGGTCAGAAAGTATGACCTAGATCTGAAGGTTGAGCTTTTGGTGATATTGTAGCCAAAGGGCGGTTTGTGATACTGGTACTTATATGAGGATTTCAAGACACAAAGAAACTGGTTAAAAGAACTTTGAAAAATGGCCTTTCCTTCAATCTGCAAATGAATTCCAATTATTTGTTCCGTTTGTAATTTTAATAAAGATTATAGCTTATTTTTATAAATTTTGACTCAACCAAGTACTATACAGGATTTAATACCCAAACAGAAAACACACTACCATAAAACTCCAAAGTGGTTCTAAATAACCAGTGAAATGCCTAACACTTTACTCAGAAGAAGTGTTTAAAGGGGAAAGCAGAGCTATGTGTGAAGTGACAGGGTGCTCTATCAGATTGGGGGAGCTGCCCTCCCCATCTGAGAGAGGAAAGCAGGGCCAGTCACAAGGAGCCCGGAAAGGAATGGGAGGGGGATTATGGGGGGAGTTTTTTGTGGTTTTTCCACTTTCACAAGGGTTCTGCATTCTGAACCCTTGCAAAAGTGGAGGGGCCACTGTAGTTTGTACTCAGTTAACTCCACTGGAGGGAGAGGAGAACTGGGGACAGAATCTGGTCCTTCCCAGTAGGCTGAGGCAGAAGCAAACTGGTGCAGCCTCTCCTTAGTTTGTTATTATAAAATTATAACTTTCCCCACATTTATCACACTCTGATGGTGCTTGGCCATATATATCCCAGTTTTCTTCTGTGAAGTGGTTCTGAAAACAGGAGCCCTGGTGGCGCAGTGGTTAAATGCCAGTACTGCAAGCCACAAGGTTGTGAGTTTGATCCTGCCGGGCTCCAAGGTTGACTCAGCCTTCCATCCTTCCGCAGGTCAGTAAAATGAGTACCCAGCTTGTTGGGGGCATGTATAGAAATGTTTTGAAATACATGCTATTTGGAAGTTGTTTGCCGCCTTGATCCATATGGAGAGGCGGGATACAAATAAATAATAATAATAATGGCCCTTTTCGCAGCGTTGGTGCTTGTGCAACGGAGGAGGGTAGCTCACGCGAGAACCCTCTCCTGAAACGCCGCCACTTCCCCCTGCCTCCTTACCACATGTGGAGTCTTCTTGCGCGACGGGTGCTCTTCAGCCACGCCTCCAGCTTCCGCAGCACCCCCTGGGAGCTGTAGGCGCCGCGGGGGGCGGAAGCTGGGAGGAAGCTCGACAGGCCCGCCTGCAATGGCGCTCTGCACTCCGGTAAGTGCGGGATACTGCCGGGAGCCTTGCGCGAGCGCCGTTTATTTTAGCTTCAAGCTGAAAATAAAAAAACCCGCGCTCGCGCCGCTTCAGCCCCGTGAGTGCCGTGGAAGTGGGAGTACGTCATGCAGAGCAACGCCCCCAGTCCTGCGAGGCTCACGGGGCTATTTCGCGAGAGGAAGCCCATGCGAAAAGGGCCAATAACAACAAAACAACAACAACAACAACAACATAAGTCACAAAAAAATCTGTGTCACTGACATTTCTCCAGTTTGGAGAAAATGGAAATGCTATACTTTTCTTCAGAAAATTTGTTGGTATATTCTTCAGAACTTCTTAGAATCCTTCTCTGTGCTTTCAGAATTGAGCTTATTAAGAAAGAAACTGGAGATCTGCATTCTTTTTTCCTCCTCTTTTTTTATTGCTACAGCTGAACCTGGCAAATCAGGAATAGTCCATGGTCAATTATCTCCTCAGCTGGTCCAAAACAGAAGAAGAAAAGGAATTTCCTACAAGCATGATTGATTAGTACAGTCCTCCCTCTACATTTGCAGGTTTGACCTTTGCAAATTTTATTATTTGTGAGGTGCATGTGTTCTCTCAGCATTCTTCTTCTCCTCTCATTCCGAGAAGGAAAGCAAGCGCTCCCGGGCAAAAGGCAAAGGAATGTGGGGGGGAGCCCTCAGAGAAAGAATAAAATGAATAAAATGCAATTTAAAAATAAAAAAAGTCTTAAAACAACAATTAAAACAATACAGCACCCCTAGACTGTTCTTTAAAATCTTTCTGTTCTAAAAGCCCATCTAAAGAAAAAAGTTTTGGCCTCTTGGGGGAAGGACAACAAGAAGAGGACTATTCTGTCCTCCCTCCATGATTTTGGGCTTCTCTGAGCTAAGGAGAGACCTTTTTATTAACCACAGGAAGTCACTTCCTGTTCACTCCTTGTTTGAAGAAAAGGCCTATGTTGGCCATAAATTGGCCCAGCCCCCCCGAAACAATGCCCCCCCACTTCTTGGAGTTTCTGGGCACTTTTTCCTTTCCTTTCCTTTCCTTTCCTTTCCTTTCCTTTCCTTTCCTTTTTTTTTTTTTTTTTACTTCTGTGGGTCTAAGGTGTTACAAACATGGCTGTGGAGGACTTCATAGAGCCAAGCTTTGTCCACCCTCGGTTTAAGGCAATGTACCTGCTTGTCATGCCCTGGATAACTTGCACTTCAGAAATTTCACTCAGACCTACAGCAGTATTTATTTGTAGCAAAGCAAGCAACACAGAGCACTTCATCCAAAGTTGCTGAGACTAAAGCATGTATAGTGGTTACAGATTTTATACCTTTCTGTACAAATCTGGGTGTGCAAAGCTGTGGCTGGAGAAGATCATATATCTAACATGATCACCCTACCATTCTAGGCATTTTCCAGACTCGCAGTTGTTTACCTATCTTTCATCCTTGAGGCTGGTACATGTTTCCTGACTCCTTGGCCCTTTTCGCAGCGCCGGCGCTCGCGCGACGGAGGAGGGCAGCTCTCGCAAGAAGCCTTCTCCGGGAGGCTGCCGCTTCCCCCCTTCTTCCTTCTGCAGGCGAAGGAACGAGCGGGGAAGTGGCAGCCTCCCGGAGGCGGCGGCGGCTCGCGCGTCTGTTCATTCCCCCCCCCGCGCGCGCGAGAAAGGAGTCTGTCCCCTCCACCCCCCCGCGCGTGCAAGAAAGGAGCCTGTCCCCTCCATCCCCCCCGCGCGTGCGAGAAAGGAGCCTGTCCCCTCCATTCCCCCCCGCGCGCGCAAGGCACTTGTCCCGTCCATCCCCCCCAAGCGTACGAGAAAGACACTTGTCGCATCCACCCCCGCGCGCGTGAAGCAGGACGTGTTGCGTCCGTCGCGCTAGCGCCCCATCCCGTCCCTTCCTTCCGCAGGGGCGGAGGGAAGGAAGCGCGACCCGGCCGGCTCCCGACGCTCCGCACGAGAGGTAAGTGCGCGCGGGCGCCAGGAGCGTTGCGTGAGCGTGGGTGATTTTCGCTTTGAAGTGAAAATCAAAAAACCCGCGCTCATGCCGCTTCAGCCCCGTGAGCCCGGTGGAAGTGGGAGTGCGTCGTGCGGAGCGTCGCTCCCACTCCCGCGAGGCTCACGGGGCTGTCGCACGAGAAAAGGCCCGTGCGAAAAGGGCCCTTATCTTTAAGCATTTCCAGTTCTCACAACATTGTTTGTTACTTTCATTCGCCCCTCTGATCTTCTCCCCCACTCCCAAATACAGTGTAACAGTGAGCAATAAAGTGATTAACCATTTGATACGCTGGAATACACAAACAAGCTTCAAACAAGATACATTGTTGCAATCAGGAATTGGCATTCAATACTTTGTGGCACTTTAGTTGATTCTAGCAATGCCTAAGCTAGCTGCCTAATCTAGTCTAATACATTTCCAGCAAATATCTTATGACAGAAGCCATGCATACTGAAACTGAAGGAACTTAATTTTTTTGGAAACTACAGCTCCCAGAATCCTCTAGCACAGGGTGTCAAATTCAATTTCATCTTGGGCTGCATCAGCATTATGGTTGCCCTCAAAGGGCCAGTTGTATCTGTAAGATACTGTAAGAAATCTGTAAGATTTCTGTTCCTCCCTCTTCTGTACCTCTTTCTGACACCCCTTCCCCTCACTGTACCTGGTGAGCCCAATCCTCACATTGTGAGTCCCCAGCTGCCCATGCCCCCCAGCAGCCAGCACTCACAATCTACTTCTATTTCTGACTGCTCCTCTGTTCAACTCTTGCAAGCCATGCGAAGCATTGCCATGGTAACCTGTGGCAATGCTCTGACAGTGAGACTTGGGCAGAGGAGCAGTCAGAAGTAGAAGTAAGTCGTGAGTGGGCCCCTTTTCAGAATGCTGGCAGCTGGGGGCCTGCAATGTGGGGATCAGTTTTGCCAGGTAGGGGGAGTGCTGCAGCTGCAGGAGAGGTGCGAGGGTCACATGAAATGGCCTGGTGGAACGGATTCGGTCCACAGGCCTTGTTTTTGACAGATGTGCTCTAGCACCCAAGATTCAGTGAGCTGCAATTCAGAAGTGTTTTCCAAACTCTGAAATCTTTGGCTGAATCTGGTTGATGTCTTCTTTCTGCATGAGTTTCCACTATGGAATTGATTGGACATTTTTTATCTGCAACAGATAGTCTGAATTCAGTTCAAGGTTGCCAAAGCAGAGTTGTGCATGCAGTACCAATGCACATGCAGATATTGGGGTGTGTATTTGATGGTACATATGGTATCTTCTTGGTTCTGTGGTGTGATTTAGCCAATGCCTCCATTCAGCAAAACTATTGTGTAGCACCTATGCCTACCTCCACATGTAGAGATTAATACTATACAACCCAAAGGTTGGGTTTCAATCTTATCCTGTGGATTCTTGCTTTAGCAGAATGTTGGTCTAGGCGACCCTTGGGATCCCTTCTGGCTCTATGGTTTTATGGATTTACACATTTATAGCACTATGGTTCTGTTTTGACTACTAATGCTGTATCCTGTAGAATCCTGCGGTTTGTAGTTTGAGGAGGTACTAGAGATCTCTGGCTGAAAATTATAATTAGCCCTCCCTAAGCTGCAAATCCCAGGATTCCATAGGATGTCATGAGAGTTAAAGTGGAACCATAGCACTATGCTTGCATATTGAGAAAGGGCATTAACAGAAGCTTCACAGTCAATTGACCTACACAAGCCAGCTGTGATGTTGCAAAGACCACTAGCATTTGGTTCCTTAACTAATGTTAACAATGCAAGTGGCCATTAAGCAGTATCAGAAGGGGTTAAATATTACCAGCATTTAAAACTAGGGAAAAAGCCCCCAACAACCCAAACTCATAACCAAACAATTAAGCATCTTCAGGTAAGTGGCTTCATTCAAGATTGTCAGGGAAACAGCAGTAGCTCCACTTATTCTCTTTACTCGGCATGAGTCCCAACTGCAGCAGGCTGGAGCACCTGTTCCTTCTGCATTCCTGCTGCTATGGGGCTGTTAGGAACTGCTGCCAGAGAGGCCCCGGGAGAGCCACAGAAAGCTCATAATGGACCAAGAGAAGCTCAGAGTGAGGCCGTTGCTTTGCTAATGGGTAGCTGTCCATTCTCGCACCCGTCATCTCTCTTATTCTACAGCACTTTCCAGGACCCATACTATAATTTGAAAGTCAGGCTCTCTGGGTATGTCATTCAGGCATGCTGGGCAGAATGAATCATTAGACTGATCTGCATCTTTTTTTTTTTTTTTTTTACTTAGAGGAAGAATTAAAACAAAGCAATATAAAGCATAATAATGACAAAAAGTTTGCCTGCTATGCCCATGCAATAGGTTGGAAGTGACCGAAGAAGTTTGGTGGTGTTATTTGTTAAGTTGACTTTGACTCATGGTGACTCGATGAGAGAACTCCAAGAGCTCTGACCATCCACTGCCCTGCTTGGGCTAAGGCTTCTGGGATTGAATCAATCCACCAATTGTGAGGTCTTCCTCTTTTCCTATTGCCCTCCACTTTATAAGCATTTTTTCCTCCAATGAGTCACATCATCTTAGGACATTTTAGGTTATCCTGTCTTCTAGGGAGAAGTTAGAAGTATTCCTGTTCAACAAACTAACAAGAGAAAAATGTTGATTAAGATCACTGCAAATACGCGCACACACACGCACACACTAGTGTGTATACCTGGCATTGCCTAAGATTTTATTTTCTCATAAGTAATACTTGTTAGAAAGAATTGAGATCGTATGTCTCTAATTCCTCAAACTGCCTTGTCCAGTACCTGTAACTTTCCCCCATATTCCCCAATCCAATCTGTATTCAGAGTTATTAACATACAGAGGCTGTGTTCCTAAGGGAATACACTGCCTTCCTCCTTGCTGCTAGCCTCATCTCCATAGCAACAGGCCTATTCAAGACAGACACAGTTGACTGAGGCCCAAGAGCTCTCTGGCTGGGAATTCTAAAGGCACCTCCCTAAACTGCAAACCCCAGGATTCCATAGAATCTTCTTAGGCAGCCAATCAAATGAGGTCTTCACCTGACACAGGCAAACAGATGACCTTTGATATATATATATATATATATGTGTGTGTGTGTGTGTGTAGCCTCCTGATGTATGTAGTAGCAAATTATGGTATGTTGTGATCATCACAGCTCCCTCCATGACACTACCTTTTTGTGGTGGTGGGATTATGTGCTCCTGTGAGGTGACAGAGTATGTTGATGGTAGCAGTGCTGCTGTTAGGGCTCAGTCATTAATCAAAATGGGGACTGCAGTCAAGAAATTAGAATACTAGGACCTAGAAGGGCAGCTGCGAAGTAACTGAACAAGATCCTCAAGTACTGTTGTTGTTGATGTGTGACTTTAAGTCATTTCTGACTTATGCTGACCCTGTCAAAGACATCATGGGGTTTTCTGGGGGCTGAGCATGTGTGATGTGCCCAAGGTCACCCAATGGGTTTCCATGGCTGAGTGGGGAATCTAGCCCTGGTCTCCAGGGTTGTAGTCCAATGCTCAAACCACTATACCATGCAGGCTCCTCAGGTATAAAGATATATATTTGAATAACAAAGGCAGGATTGTCCATGCCATTATATTTCCAGTTTCTATGTATGGCTGTAAAAGCTGGACAGTGAAATAAAACAGATAGGAAGAGAATCAAATTATTTGAAATGTGGTGCTGGAGGAGAGTTCTGCAGATATCCTGGACTGAAAAAAAAAGGGGGGGGGTGTCCTAGGGCAAATTAAGCTGGAATTTTTCCTAGAAGCCAATAGGACTAAATTGGGACTGTTGTACTTTGGACATATCAAGACATGACTCTCTGGAAAAGACAATAATGCTTGGTGGTATAGAAGACGGCAGGAAAAGAGGAAGACACATTACAGATTGACAGATTCAGTCAGGGAAGCCACAACTCTGAGTCAGCAAGACCTGAGCAGGACTGTTGATGACAGGGTGTGTTGGAGGTCTTCATTCCTAGTATCACCATAAGCTGAAGGTGACAACAGTTAACAACAACAATGGTCACAGCTGGAAAAAGTAATTTCTTTAGAACTATAGCACCCAAAATCCCCCAGTGATTATGCTAGCTATAGTCTAACAAAGTAACTTTTCTAAGATCTGGCCATGATGTATATAATTTGCTGCGAGTCCCAGGTTCATGCAGTACTTCTTCCCTCTTTCACATGTGAAAGAGATGAGATGCTTTTGCTTCTGGTGAGCTGATTCTCTGAACATGACAAAATATGGTTTGGACAAGCCAGAATTTACTGCACTTAGGCCCTTTCTGCAACGCACCTTTTCACGGAGCTGGGGTGCAGGAATTGTGCGAGCAGCCTCTAGCAAGAGGCTCTCATGTCCTGGTTCCTTCAGCTCCGCAGCTGCCGCCTGTTTGCGTGAAAGCTCCACCTCTTCCTTCCGCAATGCTGTATTGGGGAGTTTCCCAGGCTGCACTGGGGCAGGAACACGAGTGCGGTGGCTCCAGAGCTCTGCACGCATGGTAAGTGCGTGCAGGGCCCCGGAGCGATGCACGATTGCGCACTATTTTCAGCTCAAAGCCGAAAATGGAAAAGTGCATGGTCGGCACCTGCCAGCCCCTGGAGCATCGCGCGATTGTGAGTGCATTGTGTGACTGCTCCTCACATTTGCACGATGCTCGAGGGGTCTTTTTGCATGGCAAATGCCGTGCGAAAGGGGCCCTAGACACAACACCAAACTATAGTTTGACATCAATCAAAAATTTAATCTAATTTATTCTTGTCAGAGGAGGAAAAGGAAGAAGGAATGTGAAAACACATATCTCCTAAACCCATGTGGGGTGGTGGAGTCCAGGTTCCTTTCTGTTGGTTCTATCCACATGGCATACGTAGTCTTTACATCCTTTAGGGGCAGTGATTCTCAGTCTTTGGACCTCCAGATGTTACGGACTTTGACTCCAGAATACCTGGACATTGGCCAGACCGGTTGGGATTTCTGAGAGCTGAAATCTAAAACATCTGGAGGACCAAAGGTTGAGAACCACTGCTCTAGAATCATAGAATCATAGAAATCTAGAGTTGGAAGAGACCACACAGGCCATCCAGTCCAACCCCCTGCCATGCAGGAACACCCTCAAAGCACTCCCGACAGATGGCCATCTAGCCTCTGCTTAAAAACCTCCAAAGAAGGAGACTCTACCACACTCCGAGGCAGCAGATTCCACTGCCGGACAGCCCTGACTGTCAGGAAGTTCTTCCTGAGGTTCAGGTGGAATCTCCTTTCCTCTAGGCATTCAAAGTCTTGTGTTCACAAGAGACCACATGTGTATGCCTCATAGATTTCAAATTCATAACCTGAATGATGAAAGGTTTGGGTTGTGTGTACAGGGACCATATGTGATGGGATTTTGCAGAGAGGAGTTGTTGTTTTAGTGGGCTACAGAAAAACTGTGGTCACAGCCTTCAACTCAATGTGGATGTTCCATACCAGAAAAAAAAAAATGTCTATCTTCTTCTGTAGGGAAACTTGTGCATGCATAAGGCACCAGCAGACTTCTGGCCTTTATCTGACATAAGCTTTCCTGGACTGCAAGCCACTTCATCAGTTGTTTTTCATGCATACAGGGTTTAACATGTATTTGTCCCAGTGTAGGTCAGACTTTAAATACATGGAAGGTGTGTTCAGAAGGTAGAACCACCAAATGGCACTGTCCTGATTCCTCCCAATTGGTATAGCTAGCCTACATTTGCAATATCTGCATAGGATGCTATTAACAATGTCAATGCAGAAAAAAGGACTGATTCAGCAGAACTTTTATGAAAGTTGCTATTGTAGTAAAATACTAGATTTGTGATATTTTGGTAGACAGTAAAATGGATTCCAGCCATGCACATTATCTTCCAGGTGCTGCACACCTCATTTTCCACAATGTTTTATGGGAAAATATAATTCTTTTCCAGATGACATGAAGCTGATAATAGAAGTGTGGTGAAATTAGATTTACACATCATTAGAACTGTAATTTGCCCCAATATCTGACCTTTGACTATATGCAAATAGCAGTCATTCAGTTTGGTGCTGGTAAAATGGCTGGCCTCTCAAGGGTTCCTTTGGTGCCAATCAGTATCAACCTCACTGTCTGCATTTGAAGCAGCTGTTTTTGCCTTATAAATGATTGTCCATTGTGCTTGAGAAGTAATTCTATCTAGCCTTCAGTACCCTATTGTAGGAATGACCCGTAATTTGAGAGGAGATCTGGCAATCTTCGTGTGTGTGTGTGTGTGTGTGTGTGTGTGTGTGTGTTTGTGGGCATGTGTGTAAGGGTAAAATGCAAAAGACTCCTGCAGCTCAATTCTTGCATGATTTTGGGACAAAAATGCTGAAAATTATGCTGATTTTAAAAATTACTGAGAGAGTTGGAGGGTTTTGGGAGACTGCTGGGGGCCAAAAAAGTGTGATATATATAGGGGCTACACGTGGCCCATGGGCCACACTATACCCACCCCACCCTAAATTATGCATTTTGCACCCCTTTTATCTGTCACCAGTTTTCTAGATATCATCATCAGCAGCAGCATCATACTTTATACCCCCACCTTTTTCCAAAAATAGGGACTCAAGGTGGCTTAAAGATTCAAATGTATTATACAAGCATACCACAATTAAAGCTTTTGGCAAAGAAGCTTCTTTTCACATAGTCTCTTTTACAACTGCCCAGGCTCCACTTTTTTCTACTAATCCTTTATCTAGTTGGAAGTATTTTTAGTAGTTTTTACACAGGGAGGACTAGGAGGGCTGGAGAAACACAGTTCTTTCACTGACAGGTTGCAATGAAATGTCTGCAGTAGCAAAGCAATGTAACCAGGGCCGGGAAAGAAAGGGATTCCCCTCTAGCTCATCTGACTGTAATGATGTCATAGAATCATAGAAATGTAGAGTTGGAAGAGACCACATGGGCCATCCAATCCAGCCCCCTGCCATGCAGGAACACCCTCAAAGCACTCCCGACAGATGGCCATCCAGCCTCTGCTTAAAAACCTCCAAGGAAGGAGACTCCACTACACTCCGAGGCAACAGATTCCACTGCCGGACAGCCCTGACTGTCAGGAAGTTCTTCCTGAGGTTCAAGTGGAATCTCCTTTCCTGCAGCTTGAATCCATTGCTCCTTGTACTGGTCTCTGGAGCAGCAGAAAACTAGCCCTCTCCTTTCTCTACATGGCATCCCTTCAAATATTTAAACATGGCTATCATGTCCCCTCTTAACCTTCTCTTCTGCAGACTAAACATACCCAGCTCTCTAAGTCTATCCTCATAGGGCATGGCTTCCAGGCCCCTCACCATTTTGGCCGCCCTCCTCTGGACTTGCCTGCCTACAACAGGCAAAGTAAACTGCAGCTCCCTCCAGGACCCTTGACTGAACATGCCTGAACAGCAAAACAGAGAGAAAAGGGGAGCCCACATAAGCCTTCCCTCGCCAGCTACCCACAACAAAGTTAAGTATACACCTATGAGGTTGGGCACCAAAACAGGAATTATTAGAAGAGTGTAGGCTAGTGAAAGAAAAAGTCACTCCAGATGCATTTTAGGAGAAGTTTTCAGGTGGTCTCTAAAAGGCTCAGAATATATTTGCTTAATAATGGAAGGCCATTTCTGCACTACACTGCTATAGTGGTATCATTCCACTTTCAACATCCTGTGGAATTCTGGGGTTTGCAGTTTACTGAGGCCCAAGAGTTCTCCGGCTGAGAAGTCTAAAGGCCCCTCCCTAAACTGCAGACTCCAGGATTCCATAGCATGTTGAAAGTGGAATAATAGCACTATAACAGAGTAGTGCGGAAATGGCTGTAGACTTAGCTGATTTGTTTGTTTCATTTCATATGTGCATAGTATTAGTTTTGAATGAAAAGTTTGCTGAAACATATTGAACTGGTCGTCTCTCTGAGGGGTAAGAACCTATCCCTCTTCTTTGCATGTTATTTCTGTCTGTGGTAGCAAATTTAAATAAATAATGGCCTGGAACACATGTACTTCATTAACTGAGGCTTACTTGTATTTGAAACATACCAAAGATCAGCGTTAACATGGACTTAAACTATCAACAGTATTAACACACACACACACACACAAATTAAAAATGATAAAAAATAGTTTCCAAACTGTACAACTGAAACATTACAGCACTGTCATAAAAGCCTTTTCTTTAAAAACTTTCTGTTCTGAAAAGCCTGAGTGTAAAAAAAAGGAGAAAAAAGTCTTTTCTGTCTAAAGGACAGCAATTTTAACCTAAAACATGGGTTTTTTTACATGCTTTTTGGTACTGCTCTCAAGGTAGTGCATAAGCCTTGAGCTCACTGGAAGTAAGACAAGATGCCAGACCAATACTATATAAAGAATTAAATAATAAATTAAAGATATCTGCGTCTATGTACTCCTCTTTCTTGCAACACATAAGCACACACAGTTTGAAGAATGGTCAAATTTTTATCTCATTGCTATGGAGCAGAAAAATATTACTGGGCATTCGATGATTTAATCTGAACAATTTCCTCCTTCTTTTATGTCCTCTTTGTCTTTCAGAATTAAATTCTAATGAGATTGTTTTTATAGCAATTAACTCATCATCTTACTCCTTTTCATCACTGGATTTTCAGAGACCCTGGTTTGTTCTCTGTCGTATAAATGATTGTTTACCGATATTAAAAAAAGAACTGAAGACATGCTCTTTCATTCATCTGGTTTCATGTATGAGTGAAGACTTCAGCCATTTCCGCCCAACATTGTTATAGTGCCTTTATTCCACTTTCAAAATCCTGTGGAATTCTGGGGTTTGTAGTTTACTGGGGCCAAAGAGCTCTCTAGCTGAGAATTCTAAATGCCCCTCCCTAAACTGCAAAACCAAGGATGTTGAAAGTGGAATAATAGCACTATAACAGTGTAGTGTGAAAATGGCCTTCATTTTTATGGTCTAAAACTTTCAGAGAAAACAGGAATGTTCAGAAACAATATAGCACTGGAATTTTGTGGTTGGTTTTTTTTAAAAAAATTCTTCTTTTTAGGCTGACACCAATTCAACCAAGCAAATATCCCCACGTTAATGCAAAACACAAGATGGATACAATATCTGAGAGGGTGTCACCAAAGCCACTGTTGGAATAGCCATGGGAGAGGATCACTTCCCTGGGGCAAGGTGGCATCTTAAGGTTGATTTATCCTTACTGTTTTCTTTTAAAAGCAGCTAGTAGGAAAATATTGCAAAAGTCACTGCCTCGGGTGCATCCAGTGAACGTGGGCTCTGCTTCAGATTGGAAGGATGTCTCAAGTGGAGTGCCACAGGGTTCTGTCCTGGGGCAGCTGCTCTTCAATATTTTTATCAATGATTTGGATGATGGAGTGGAGGGAATCCTTATCAGATTTGCACATGATAGAAAACTGGGAGAGATAGCTAACATATTGGAAGACAGGAGCATAATTCGAAAGGACCTCAATAAACTGGGCTGAAATTAATAAAATGCTATTCAGCAGAGACAAATGCAAAATGTTACATTTAGGCCACAAATACCAAATGCACAGGTGGGGATACTTGGTTCTGCAGTACTACATGTGAAAAGGACCTTGGGAGTATTGTTGATCCTAAGTTGAACATGAGCCAGCACTGTGATGCTGCAGCAAAGAAGGCAAATGCTATCTCAGCCTGTTAATAGAAGCATGGTTTCCATGTCAATGGAAGGAATAGTCCCACTAGATTCTGCACTGGAGTACTGTGTTCAGTTCTGAGCGCCCCATTTTAAGAGGGATATAAAGAAGTTGGAGCAAGTTCACAGAAGGGCAATGAAGATGATAGGAGGTAGGGAGAACAAGAGGTTGTATAGACAACAGAGGTCAAAGGAGCTGAGCATGTTCAGCTTAGTGAGGAGAAGATTGAAGTGTGACATGATCATACTCTTTCAATATCTCAAGGGCTGTCACAGAGAGGAAGGTGCAGCCTTGTTCTTTGCTGCCCCAGACTAAGTCTAATTGTTTTAAGCTACGCAAGGTAGATGTTTATTGAATATTATAAAGAACTTCTTGACAGCGAGGGTGGTTCAGCAATAGAAGCAATGGTGGGAGTCTTCTCTGGATGTTTTCAAAAAGAGAGTGGACAACTATCTGCTGGGGATGTTCTAGCTGGAGATGCTGTACTGAGCAGGAAGTTGGATCTGATGTGGTCCATGAAAGAAGGGCCACCTGCAGTGATGCTTCGTGGCTACTCTGCCAGTTGGGCAGTGATTCTATGCCAGATTTTAATTTGGGCATTAAAAGGTACAGCACTTTGGAGAGCTCCTTTGAAGCCTGAATTAAGAGCTGGTATGGATTCACTGCTCCATTGACATGGGACCCACCAACCACCACTAGCTACAAGGTTGGTGAATGTTCTTCAGCATCTGGTTGCAGCTAATGCAGTTTCCCCCTTAACCTGGGTTTCTTGTATATAAAGATGTTTGTTCTATTCATTGTATTTCCTATTTCATAACTAAGTAAGTTGGTTTTCCTGAGCTCTCCCTTTAGTGGTATTCAACCATACGTGCTTATATTACCAGAGAGGCTTTGGGTCAGATCCATTGTTCCATTCTTGGGGACACTACATTTTGATGCATTCCCCATCATACATATAACATCTAGAAGTGCATATATTTGAATTATTGTGATTATTCTTTTAATTTTTTTTACTTACTCTATTTTTTGAGCCAACTAGATTCCACAAGCTAGTTTACAAAAATGGAACAAGGAAAACGGTACATACTGGTTTAAAAAAAAAGAAAAGAAACAAGAAGGCAGGAAGCACCAATGGTGCCTGTATGGCTGTATGGCTTCAACCAGGTTATTTTTTTTTCTTTTGCCACCTGAGTCTGTCTACAAATGAAGTGAAAATTCTCCCATTTGACTTTCATTTGCACCCTATTGATTTTCAGGTTCCACAGTACATAATGTCAGGACACAATTTTCTTAATGAAAAGGGGAAATCAATTCCATCCCCCTTCCAGTGTTTCACAGATAAAATTAGGTGCACACTTGTGTATTTGTAACAGTAGGCCACACACCCTGGGCGACCACCTTAAGTGCCCCCGTTCAGCCTTAGACGTTGCTGAAAGCTCTTTTCTGATTATTTTATGTTGTATTCATTTAGTCTGGAATAGTTTATCCTCCACCGGTTCTGAAGGAGGCTGCTTTAGTAAATGGACCACAACAGATTTTTTCATTGGGTGGGAACCAAAGAGTCTGTTTCATGACCAGAAGGTGCTGTAAATGGTACCTTCTATTCACAGAGGCACTTGTTCACGGGTGGAATCATAGAATCATAGAGTTGGAAGAGACCCCAGGGGCCATCCAGTCCAACCCCCTGCTATGTAGGAACTCACATCAAGGCACTCCCAACAGATTGCCATCCAGCCTCTGTTTAAAAACCTCCAAAGAAGGAGACTCTACCACACTCCGAGGCAGCATATTCCACTGCTGGGGAGCTCTGACCACCAGGAAGTTCTTCCTGAGGTTCAGGTGGAATCTCCTTTCCTGCAGCTTGAACCCATTGCTCCTTGTCCTAGTCTCTGGAGAGGTAGAGAACAAGCCTGTTCCCTCTTCAACATGACATCCCTTCAGATATTTAAACATGGCTAACATGTTTAAATGTTTAGAGGCCATTTCCACACTATGCTGTTTTAGTGCTATTGTTCCACTTTCAACATCCTATGGAATTCTGGGGTTTGTAGTTCAGGAATGGGCATCTTTGGCCTCAGTAAACTACAAACCCCAGAATTCCACAGGAAGTAGAAAGTAGAATAATAGCACTATAACAGTGTAGTGCGGAAATGGCCAGAGATAGCAACTAAGTTAGCGATTAAGTTTTTATGCTGGAAAAATTTTCTAATCTAAAAGAGCCAAGTGATTCAGTTTATATTTTAACTGAAGTAACTGACTTACATTGGGATTTTTGCATGACTGTAATTCCAAAATTATTTATAAAACTATTAATTAATTTAATAGGACTATGGTAGGGAGCTAACAAAAGCTATATTTTCCAGCTGCTTTTTTATCTAAAGCCTAGCTCTCTTACATTCCTCCCCCACCAAAAAAAACCCTATTTCTTGCTATTTGTCAATCCTTCAGGGCAGGAGAATTTGAAGGCTTAAACCACAAGGTTCAAACCACTTGTTTCAGTTAATGATTCGAGCGGGGTTCCCTAAAGCTCCAGGGTCCCATGACAGGGTCCCATGCTAGGAGGTTCCATGAGAGATTGTAACTGATTAAAACAAAAAGAAACAAACAGGTATAATGCCCGGAATCCTGTTGGGGAGTTACAAATGCATAAGCACCATGGTTATGGTGCTACGTAGTGACCCCCATCCAGATCCCTCCAACCCCTACTTACTTGGTAGCAAAAGCTGTCATCAATGAAGATCTGTTCCCTTGTCAATCAGGAAGCAGCTGACTGACAGTCCCATCCCCTTCCATGAGTGATCTTTAGTGCAATCGCCAGAAGCAAGACTCCTGTTGCAATTTCCTCTCATACTGGAGATCACTAATATGAGGGAAGGTGGGATTGTCAGGCAGCTGCTTCTCGCTTGGAAAGTCGTGGCCAATGAAACTGAATTTTGAAGCTCTTAACCCTGAGACATTTGTTGGGATCTATGTGGCAATCATTAAGTTAAAGAAATTGGTGGAGTAGGTAGATAAGATTATAAGGAAGGGAAAAAGAGAAAAGTAAGAGAAGAAGTGGTGGGGTGGATGAGAAACTGGATTTTCAAAAACAAGCTATCTGTTTCTTTCTCTCCAAAGGAAGAAAAGCTCAAAACTGGAATGTAAGGGTGGTAAAATCACGGACAGTATTTTTCAGCTTCATTCTGGTAAGGCTTCTAGTGCATGCATTTCATCTAAATCTTAATGGCAATTTAACATAAACTTGATAGTTAAAATCCCCCCCCGAGTATAAATGCAATTGTGATTCACTTAGCACATTTTTTTTTATTTTTTATTTATTAGTATCCCACCTCTCCATATGGATCGAGGCGGCAAACAACTTACAAATAGCATGTATTTCGAAACATTTCTATACATGCCCCCAACAAGCTGGGTACTCATTTTACCGACCTGCGGAAGGATGGAAGGCTGAGTCAACCTTGGAGCCAGGCAGGATCGAACTCACAACCTTGTGGCTTGCAGTACTGGCATTTAACCACTGCGCCACCAGGGCTTCCTGCTTTCGGATAGAGATCCTTTCATTTCTTAAGTGAAAATTTTGGATCACTCCTGTTGTTTTTTGTTTCAAATTTACATTCAAAAGAGATCTCTGTTACATATAATAATGTTCCAGTGTAACAAAAGCAGGAGAATAAAAACACGAAAGGAGGAAAAACAAGCACATTAGTTACAAATTACTATAAATGCTGACCAAATGTCCAAATAGACATTCATTTATAAATTTTATCTATACATTACTATTTCAAATGTTGCAAGTGTTATTTGATCTTCTATCCATTAGATCACAGGTAGAGAAAAATATCTTTCAAGTAACAAAATATCAATCTTTTAACAGTCAAAAGGATGCAAAAAAAAATCCACTTCCATTTGCCATTTGATAAAGTCCAAGAAACAGGTAAATAATTCCAAAGAACAGGCTCATGCCTGAGTATCAAGGAAATTTAAAAAAAAAAACAAATTTACTGATGTGATTACTTCCTCCAAAAATGAAGCTACTGTTGGACAACTCCAAAACATATGAGTTAAGGAAATATTAGCAATATTACATCTGCAATGATTTGCTGATTTAGAAACTCTTTTCTTGAAAAGATGTAAACAATGTACTTGAAAGAGCAATTTCTGCTGCATAAGACATAGTGAGAGATCTATAGCCATAATCGTTATACGTTTTAAAACCAAAGACCATTGATTAGTCAGAACTGGATATTCCAATTTTCTATTCTATTTTTGCTCTAAATCTTGGATGTCATATTTATTTATAGATAACAGAAATGTATATATATAAATTGTTGGTTTGGATACCTGATTGGACTCTGTTAACATCTCTAAGGGAATGTTGGATACACTTAAAGCTACAGGGCCAAATCTAGATCGTAACAATTGTTTTGGTTGGAGATACTGCTATTTTACTGCAAAATTTAAAAAGGCAAAAACTCATCATCAACATCAAGTATCTGGTTTAAAGTAGCAACCCCATTATTGGTCCACATCTTCTATAAAAATGATTTCTTGCCAATTTTCAAATCTGGATCACCCCATAAAGTCAATTTGGCATAAGCATATGAGTTAAATTGAAATTGATGAGACAGTATTTGCCACACAGTTTTAACTGCTGAAATTTTTGACAAAACGCTGCTCTTTTTTTTTAATAAAATGAAAACAAACTACTGCCTATTTGAATAGAGGTGCCAGAAATGAAGATTCCAAGGTTGACCATAATTAATTACTTACTTTAAGTGGATATATCCAAAAATTAATACAGGATAACAGATAAGCCCAATGGTATGTAAGAAGATCTAGAAGGCCAGACCCTATCTCTTTGATTAGAACTTGTGTCTTTACATTGAAATTCTGGGAGAAGGTGAGCTCACCCCTGAAATCTCTTGAACAATGCATTTAGTTTTTGGAAATTCTTGCAAAGCATAAGTAGCAGAATCCCACAAATAACACAAACAATTCTAGGTATAACATTCATTTTAATCGTGTTTACTTTTCTGCACAGACTCATCTTTAAGTCTGCCCATCTCTCTAAATCTTGTGCAATATCTTTTATCAGCTTACTTATATGAAGATTAATCATCTGAGATAAGTCCCTAGGGATAATTATAATCAAATAAGGAATAGAATTTGGGTAATATCGAAACTGCTATGCTTTAAATACGCTGGAGTCCATCTGCCATGCTTTAAATATGCTGGAGTCTCCCACTGGCAGTGTTTCTGATTTGAACCAGTTAATTGAATATCCAGATATTTTACCAAAATTATTTATCAGTGACATCAAAACAGAGATTGAATTGGTGGGGCTTTGAAATGAACAAGAAAAGACCATCTGCAAAAATAACATTTTTAAACTCTTAAGTTGATATGTGCAAACCCATTGATCCTGGAATTTTGTCTAATAGCACAAGCTAAGGGCTCTAAGCACAGATGAAATATTAAAGGAGAAAATGGACATTCCTGCCTTTTACCCTGTTTCAATGTAAACTACGATGAGAAAAAAAAAATTGGTCATAAGCTGTGCTCTTGGTGCTGAATATAATTTTTGTATCCATTTCAAAAATATTTTAGGAAACCAAAAATTAGCCTGTACTGTGGATTTTTTAAAATCAAATTCAGCAGCTAAAGAAATAACAGCTGGCTGATCAGTTCTATCTAAGTTTAAAGCCATCAAGTCCACAACCAATCAAATATTAATGGATCCCTCCTGTTTTTAAAGATACCCGGGGGCCTGCAAAAACCTGTGCTGCTATGGAGTTTGTTACCACATCTTACCCCCCCATCCTACTGGATAGCAAAATTGGTGAGAAATATCATTTTCTGATCATACTAGACACTCATGGCTGGAAAACATGTGGTAAAAGGACACTGGCTGGAAGCATTTGCTAGGTCAGGATGCCCTCAGCATGGCCAGGTCATAAATTCAAGAATATTAGACAGAAACCTCTGACGCTAATAGGTTTGGGATAATCCTCATAACAACCCAACCTCCAAATACAATAGAAGATAAAACTGCCCAGGTGAAGCAGTTAAGCACCCCTACTGTGAGCATATCCCATAGAGGCCTTTCCTATTTATCTTTGCCCAACCAAACCATTAAGACATTGTCTTTGTCATCTAAAGTTAAGAGAATCATTCCATTCCAGACCCCTTTGTCTATTTGTGGGAAAGCAGTTCTTGATTTGTCCATGCACCCTCCTTCAAGGCAGGAAATAGGATATAAAAACGCTGCCTCCAGCCCAGGTAATTTGTAGTATGTGATAAATTGGGATTCATGCTGCATGTGTTCCCCCAGATCCCCATTCCTCTGTGCCACCCTCAGACTTGGTCTCTGAACCACTCTGCTTCAGGATTGGTAACTATCACCTTCCCCCCCCCATTTTCTCTCTGTCCAACCTTTCTAATCTTTCCCTTCAATAACCTTGTATGATTTGTGAGATTGCTCGATTTCTTTGGGTGTGTGTGTGTGTTAATTTCCAATAAAGTACTCTTTCAACTTTTAACTGGACTCCTCTCTACAGTTAGTACTAGTATACACAGATGAAAAGATCCTGCTATTACCCTCTTCTCTCAGGCCTCCTTTGAACTCATAATTCCCCAAATCCTACGGAGATGTTGGCACTGCTGGTGGACCTCAAGGTCCTCCACCTTTTAGAGTAACAAGTCCTTCTTGTTTAAAATTTCTACCAGCATAGTTTAATGGTTAGAGTGTTGGAACAGGATTTCCAAGACCCAGGTCCAAATTCCCATTTAGCCATGAAGCTCCTGTGTGATCTTTTGGAAGCTGCTTTGTTTCAACCTAATCCACCTTGTAGGGTTTGTTGATGCCAAGGAGTGAAGCTGGGACCTTTTTACACAAAAGATATATCATCACCATCACCATCATCCTTATCATCATTTATAGTTATACCCCACCTTTTATCCAGAACTGGGACTCAAGATGGCTTAAAATTGGAACAATAATGCATAGTTTAAAAAAATACAAAAGACCAACATTTAAATAAAATCAAACTATTACCGACACCAAAAACAAGTTTAAAACATATAATCACTAACGTTAACGAGCAGTTTAGAAAGCAGTACAATTAAAACAGTACAGAACGCTCTTAAAAGTTATTTCCTCTAAAACCTTTACCTCTCCAAAATTTTTGCCTACCAGAAAAACGACAAGAAGGAGGGGGCTATTCTAGAATTCCTGGGAAGGTCGTTTCAGAATCTAGGGGCAGCCACCAAGAAAGCCCTATCCTATGTCCTCACTGATTGGGCCTGTGAAGCCAGTGGGATTGAAAGAAGGGTCTTTCCTAAGATTTCAGGGCCCTGGCAGGCTCATATGGGAAGATAGGTTCTATCAGATAGCCTGCGTCTAAGCCATATAGGACGTACTTCACCACTGAGTGGTTGTACTCTGTACTGAGTGGTTGTACTCTGTATAGGATGTACTCTGCCACTAAAAGCCCAAAGAAACCATGTACAGTGAAAGCTATCAGAAACAAAGATTGTCATGTTAAATAAGGATCGATGGGTGTTTGCAATTGTTGGGTACAAGTTTTTGCCTAAGATCCCTTCCCCTCCAGTATGGCGAATATACTAATAGTGTCAGTAGACTTTATCTACGTTTAGCTCAGAGAAGTGAAGACTGAGAGGTGAAATGATAGCCATCTTGAAATACCTGAAGGAATGTCATGTAGAAAATGGAGCAAGCTCATTTTTTGCTGCTCTGGAGATTAGAGCATGGACCAATGACTTCAAATTACAAGAAAGGAGATTCTACCAAAACATTAGGAAGAACTTCCTGACAGCAAGAGATATTCAGCAGTGGAATAGCCATCTATCATTCCTGTATGGCAGGATGTTGGACTAGAAGGTCCTTGGTTCTCGTCCACCTTGATGATTCTGTTGTATGACTCTAACTGCAAAGAATTTGTAACTCAAAATTACTGCTGAATAAGGGGCAATAAAGCTGATGTTGGCAACAAATATAAAGATGATGAGTATCTCTGTATCAATCTCCTTCCTGGTCTATAAATCAGTAGATAAATATACACACATATGAATACATACACAATTAAATTAACTGTATACTGCCACCAAATCATAGAATCACAGAGTTGGAAGAGACCCCAGGGGCCATCCAGTCCAGCCCCCTGCTATGCAGGAACCCACATCAAAGCAATCCCAGCAGATGACCATCCAGCTTGTTTAAAAACCTCCAAAGAAGGAGACTCCACCACACTCTGAGGCAGCAGATTCCACTGCTGGACAGCTCTGACCATCAGGAAGCTCTTCCTGAGGTTTAAGTTGAATCTCCTTTCCTGCAGCTTGTATCCATTGCTCCTTGTCCTAGTCTCTGGAGCAGCAGAAAACAAGCCCACTTCCTCCTCAACATGACATCCCTTCAAATATTTAAACATGGCTATCATGTCCCCTCTTAACTTTCTCTTCTGCAGACTAAACATCCCCAGCTCCGTAAGCCGCTCCTCATAGGGCATGGCTTCCAGACCCTTCACCATTTTGGTCACCCTCCTCTGGACATGCTCCAGCTTGTCAATATCCTTCTTGAATTGAGGTGCCCAGAAACTGGCACAATATTCCAGATGAGGTCTAACCAAGGCAGAATAGAGTGGTACCATTACCTCCCTTGATCTAGACACCGTACTCCTATTGATGCAACCAAGAATCCCCCCTTTATGAAGTGTATATAATAGTAAATTATTCCATGACCAAAATATATTTGCTATAAATTCACAAAGAAACTGATAATGAAGATCTGTGCCGCAATTACAATTATTTTTTCATAGAATCATAGAGTTGGAAGGGACGACAAGGGCCATCCAGTCCAACCCACTGCCACTTAGGAATATACAATCAAAGCATTCCTGACAGATGGTCATCCAGCCTCTGTTTAAAAACCTCCAAAGAAGGAAACTCCACCACACTCCAGGGTGGCATATTCCACCAACAAACAGAGCAAGGGGAGATTTCTCTTTTTCAGTCTTTGATGAAAGACCAAAGCATCCAACCTAAACTAAGATGCAAACAAAACACAGAAAAATATTTGCTGAGCCCAGCTATTAAGACACAGCAGCTGTTAACATACATTTAGCAAGGATTTGTGCTTACCTATTCTTCCCGCTCTAGTTCTTCCTGTTCAATATTAGTAAATTTCTCTATATCCTCAATATTTTCGCTTGATGCTTGGCCCTTAGCAGCGGCTTGCTGTTAAAATGGTTTTGCGCCTTGCTGTGTCACATGACAAACTGGAGCAAAATAATGTGAAGAAGTTATTAACACTTCAAGGCTGACCGTTCCCTCTTTCCCAGAATGCGTTGGGCCTCCTTATTGATCGGGTGTACGTTGCTTTCTGTCACCTGAGAATTAACAATTTGATGTTGTGTTTGACCGTTTATCTCTTTAGTCAAACTGTTGCAATCTCTTTGGCCTTTTAAAATGTTTATGACAAGGTGTTTGCTGTTAATTGCTGACATAAAAGACGGAAAACCTCAGGGTTAGGGCTAATGTCCGTAGCGTGCCGAACGCGGACTCTTTGATAAATGAAAATAGCGCATTTGAGCTGTTAATGAAGACATTGGAAGAAGAAAGAGACACCTATTGAGAAAATACAGGATGCAAGAGAATTTGATGCAACATTTATTGCATGTTTGTTCATCAGACTTGAGCCTGACCTTCTTCAAAGCTCCAGGCACAAGAAAGCATATGGGGAATTATACAGTTTTGTTTTTCCTAGAGCCTCAATTTTTAGGGTAGAAATATACATTTTACCAGCACACATCTGTTTTGAAATTCATGCCCACCTTTGTTAATTACAACTGTGTGCTGCTATGAGGTCATATTAGACTCCGGATTTCGTTCCCTTATGTTATGTGTGTACATGTGCTTTGTAGAAGGTATTGGGTGAGATTCTACATTGGGTTTGCAGAATATAAATCCCTATGAGCAGAGCTGCAGGTATAACATATCTTGGCTTCAGTAAGGCTTTTGACAAGGTCCCCTTGATATTCTTACAAACAAGCTTGTAAAATGAGGGTTAGACAAAGCTACTGTTAGGTGGATTTGTAATTGGCTGACCTGTTCATCCTGACTGCTGTTCCTCCTGGAGAGAAGTGTCTATTGGGGTGCCACAGGGTTCTGCCTTAGTGCTATTCAACATCTTTTTCAATGATTTGGATGATGGAATAAAGGGCATGCTTATCAAATTTGCAGATGATGCCAAATTAGGAAGAGTAGTTAATATGCCAGAGGACAAAAATCAGAATTCTGAGAGCTAGGCCAAAACTAACAAAGTGAATTTCAGTAGGAGAAATGTAAGGCTACCGCTCCAGAGACCAGGACAAGGAGCAATGGATTCAAGCTGCAGGAAAGGAGATTCGACTTGAACCTCAGGGAGAACTTACTGATGGTCAGAGCTGTCCGGCAGTGGAATATGCTGCCTTGGAGTGTGGTGGAGTCTCCTTCTTTGGAGGTTTTTAAGCAGAGGCTGGATGGCCATCTGTTGGGAATACTTTGATGGGTGCTCCTGCATAGCAGGAGGTTGGACTATCGCCCCTAGGGTCTCTTCTAACTCTATAATTCTATTATTCTAAGGTACTACATTTAGGCAGGAAAAAAAATGAAATATACAGATATAATCCAGATACCTAGATTGACCACAGGACATGTGAAAAGGATCTATGACTCTTAGTAGATCACAAGCTGAACATGATTCAACAGTGCGATGCAGCAACTAAAAAAGCCAATGTGATTCCAGGTTGCAGCTATAGCAGTATAGTGTCTAGGTCAAGGAAAATAATAATACCACTCTATTCTACTCTGGTGATACCTCCCCTGGAATCTTGTGTCTAGTACTGGGCATCACGATTCAAGAAGGATATTGACAAGCTGGAATATATCTGGAAAGGGGCAAGCAAAATAGTAAAAGGCCTGGAAACCATGCCCTAAGAGGAGTGGCTTAGGGAGATGGATACGTCAAGCATGGAGGAAAGAAGGTTAAGAGGACATGATAGTCAAGTTTAAAGATTTGAAAAAGATGCCATATGGAGGATGGAGCAAGCTTGTTTTCTGCTGCTCCAGAGACTAGGACATGGAACAATGGCTTCAAACTACAGGAAAAGAGATCCCCCCTGAACATTAGGAAGAACTTGCTGATGGTAAGAGCATGTTGACAATGGAATACACTGCCTTTCAATGTGGTGGAGCCTCCTTCTTTGGAGGTTTTTAAACAGGCTGTTGGGAATACTTTGATTCTGTATTCTTGCACGGCAGGGAGTTGGACTGGGTGGCCCTTGTGGTCTTTCCAACTCTATGATTCTATGACTTACACACACTATGCTATACAAGCCTTGTGCTGAATGGCACTGTTGTGCAATTGAATGCATAAAGCAAGTGTGCAGCTGAACGCATGCCCAAATTCACATGTCTATCATGCTCACCCAGGTGCATCACTTGGAACCACATGCACATCTATACTTGTATATGATGTGCACAGTAGTGTCGCATGCACAACTTCACTTCTGCAACCTTGAATTGAATATGGATGATCTGTGTTGGATAAAACCTGCTTCCACAGGGAAACATGCATATGTGTAAGACACCAACGGGCTTCCAGACTTACGTGTATTACATCACTTACTTCAAAGTGTGGAAAGCTGACCCTGCTGCGTGCAGCTCCCCTCTTCATTCTGTTCAGTGGTCCCCTGGATTTCTGCTCTGAAGTTCTACACTGACACCATGATTATTTGCAGTCTATTGCAGGGGAGAATGAACCATCCTACATATCATGGATGAAAAATGGGACCCATGTGGCCAAGCAAGTGTTTTTTCCTTTGTCCTCAGCTTATTTCAGTTGCTTCTGACTGAATCCAAAGTACAAAAGTAGTTTGTGCTCAGACAGCTCAGTAAGGGTGAGAAGAGAGAAAGGGAAAACCTTGTCCTTCCCAATAGGCTCAGGTAAAGCAAACTGCTGCAGCCTCTCCTAGCTTGCGGTTTCTTCCTCATTAATAACTTTTGCTTCTCGACTGCATTCTGACATTGCTTGGCCGCATATGTCCTGATTGGGAAACATTGGAGAGTATCACACACAGAGACATAGGCCATTTCTGCCCTCCCCTGTTATAGTGCTATTATTCCACTTTTATTTTGGACATCCATACATCCTTTGTTTATCCCAAAATATTTTCTGTCAGCTCCCAGTGTGATCAGAGACTTTTTATACCAGGTCACCAGGTTGGTTTATTTTAACCCAGTATAAAACTGGAAAAAGTGGGAATAAAATCTGTGCCTTTTCGGTGTGGAGAGGCAACTTTTCTAAAATATTTTAACTGTGCTGTGTCACAACTGGAAGATTCCTTGCTCATCTGCTACAGACTTGTGAGTAAAAACATGCTTACCATGAGGAGGTTCATCTCAGATGGAGCAGCTCTTTTGGAAACTCACTGAAAATCTCTTCCACTCGCATCAAAATACTGTTGTACGTCTGAAACTGAGATCGGAAAAAGCTACACTATTGAAAGCAGACCACTTTAACACAGGATAATCATAAACTTGGCAAGGTTGTACTGGTTGGCTCCTCCACTTTGCCTTTAAAGAAAAATTGCGTTTGTGTGTGCAATTTTTTTTTCCTTTTCAAATGAGGGAGCCCATTTTGGAGATAGGAAGGTTTTCTGAAAACAGCTTATCGAAAAGAGCTACGCCTTGGAGCTCACCCGGCTGTTTCTTTCCCACAGCTAGCCAGCACATGCTCTGTGTTATTCTCTCTGGTTATTTTTTCAAGGTCCAGCTTTGAGCGATTAGTCCAGAGGCACTGTGCTTTAGTCACATCTGCTGCTTTTCTGGAGGTCAACCACACAGTTCTCCATTCAAGGGCTAGGAGTAAGGGAGGCCCTGACAAAGAAAAACGATTATTCCAATTGAAGGTGTTATCGACCCACGTCCTGTGGCTTGTATGGCGGTTTGGGGACAGGGCGGCTGTGGGGGGAAAAGGGGAGGGGGAAAGGAGGGCTGAGGAAGGAGATCAATTCCAAGTGTTGCTGAATTGGTAGAGAATTCCAGCTGGAAATACATAGGACTAGTCTTTGTGCAGTAAAAAAAGGAGGGTTTTGGCTGCAAGTGAAGGATCACACAAAGAATAAACTGAGGAGATATGTTCCTTGCTCCTCATCTGAATTATATTGGGCTTGTTGTTTTTGATGTGTGCCTTTAAAGGCCATTTCTGCACTACACTGTTCCAGTGTTATTACTCTACTTTCAGCATCCTGTAGAATCCTGGAGTTTGCAGTTTAGGGAGGGGCCTTTTGAATTCTTAGCCAGAGAACTCTTTGACCTCAGTAAACTACAAGCCCCAGAATTCCACAGGATGTTGAAAGTGGAATAATAGCACTAGAACAGTGTAGGGTGGAAATGGCCAAAGTCACTTCTGACTTACGACAACCTTAGGCGAATCTATCATGGGGTTTTCTTGACAGAACTGTGAATTTACTTGAACTACATGGTTATATCATCTTGATACCATTCCATCTGTCATGGCTTCATCCTACAGAACCCTGGAATTTATAGTTTGGTGAGGGGCTTAAGGATTCTCTGCTAGTGCTGTGGTGCCAGTCTGCAAGGCATCAGTTACCACTCCATGGTAAGTTTTCAGAAAACCAGGTTACTGTGATAATAATATGCCAAAATATGGTACTGATCCATGGAGCATAGGGGAAAATAATGCCCATCTGTCACAGCAGATAGCTTGAGAAGCACTGAACTAGAGCTCTTACCAAACTACAAATCCCAGGTTTCCATAGGATGGTGCCGTGACAGTTCCAATGGGGTTTTCATGGTCAAGCAGGGGTTTGAACTCTGGTCTCCCAGAGTCCTCGTCAAACACTTGAACTGCTATACCATGCTGGCTCTGTAGATTTACAAACTAAATTTACTAGAAAGCTGGAATCCAAAGGATGCTTTTGTGGCTCTCAACATTTCCAGTATCCCTAGAATGAGCTTGTTCTGGCTAAAGAGGAGGACAAATTGCTGTTTTGGGAATCCTCCAAGTGCAAGAATGCTCAGAATCCCTGTCTCAATAGCTGGCAAGGGGAATTTGGATGTTACAATCTACCTTAAAAAAAAAAAAGAACCAGCATGATATAGTGGTTTGAGCATCAGACTATGACACTGGAGACCAGGGTTCAAATCCCTGCTCAGCCATGGAAAGCCAGTGGGTGATCTTGGAGAAGTCACACTCTCTCAGACTCAGAGGAAGGCAATAGCAGGCCCCCCTGAATTAACCTTGCCAAGAAAAACCTGTGATAGGTCTGCCTTAGGGTCACTGTAAGTCAGAAATGAATTAAAGGCACACATAGGCCCTTTCTGCACCTTACCTTTTTCTGGTGCCCGGATCGCGCGAGCAGCCTCCGGCAAGAGGCTCTTGCATCCCTGCTGCTTCAGCTCTGCATGGGCTGCCTGCTTGTGTGAGAGCCCCGCCTCTTCCTTCTGCAGCGCAGCCCGGGAGTTTCCCAGGCTGCGCTGGGGTAGGAAGCATGACCGGCACAGCTCCAGAGGCTCCGCATGCCAGGCAAGCGCATGCAGGACCCGGGAGCAATGCATGATCGCACACCATTTTCAGCTTCTAGTCAAAAAAGAAAAGGTGCATGATCAGTGCCTGCTGGTCCCTGGAGCATTGCGTGATTGTGAGTGCGTCGTGCAGATCGCTCCTCACAATCGCACGACACTCCAGGCACCCTTTTGCATGGCAAATGCCGTGCAGAAAGGGCCATAGTCTCTGGAGTCAGAATTTGCAGAAAGCTTTGTCAGCCTGTGGTAACTTCGTATTAACTCAAAAAACGATGGGAAGAACTGACAGACCAACACAGCTGTGCAATCTGGAAGGTTGCCTTCTCATTATCAGTGGAAGGTGTCCATCAGACTGGGAATGTAGGCATCTGCAGAGTTTAGAAAGTTACTTTTAAGAAGAACACACATGGACCCTGAACATCTCCTGTTATTGTTCAGCTATGGATGGCTTCAATATATCCCTGTGTTCATTTTTTAAAAAAGTAACTGCCTTAGCTTAAAAGTATGCAATGAAAGGGCCACTGGTAAATTTTTCAAAGGGGGAGGAATATTGGTGATTGAGGATCTTGTTGATTAGCAATAGTGACTTTTTCCTCTGCTGAAAGTTTCTACTCTCTTGTACCCGCCATTCTTCCTTGCAACAATGATGTAGCATTGTTTCAGGAGCATTGTGGGAGAAAATGGAGACTGTCCATAAGGTGTGTAAATTTCCTTTGACAATGCCAGTAAAATGATGCTACAACGTTGTGCAGGTTGGAATCACATTGCTGACATGCTCGCGCATACACATGTGGTTGTACTGTTTTGGCCATTATACAATGGACACACTCAGTTCATATTTGTGTAAGTGGAGTTCTGCAAGTGCTAACCATTTCACATGCAGTTGCACGCTCTTAGATGATGCATAATTATTAACCAGTGACTTCAGTGTACCACTTGATTCACTGAAGGCCCTATCACACTACATCTTAGGCCATTTCCACATTACACTGCTATAGTGCTATTATTCCACTTTCAACATCCTATGGAATCCTGGGCTTTGCAGTTTAGGGAGGGGCCTTGAGTGGACAGCCGGACAACCAGACAACCAGGGCCTTAGAGTGGACAGCCAGATACCTCCTAGAGGCCACAAACAGGGCACCTGGGCAACAGTACTTTCCCTCTGGCCTTTTGAAATTGTGGCCAATAACGGGGAAATTTGACATGTTTAGTTGAAGTGTGGAGTGTTCGGTCTATTTATCATTTTAACCCAACAGCATGGCTTCACCAGTCAAGATGAAAGGGAGATATATTAGAATAGGTAACTAAATGACTTCCAGTATTGAAGAGTGGCTTGGTCTTGAACATGACTGCAAAGCTGCGATTTCACTCTTGTGCGGCTTATGAGCTTCTCACATCTAGCTGGCCACCATCAGATCCCAAATACTAAAATGCCTGACCCCAAAGGTATATGCTAATAAAGGAAGGTAGATCAAAACAGAATAATTGCCAACCAAGAATGTTTCAAATCTCTGTTGGGGCTGTCAGGATAAGGAAGAATCTTTTTCTCTCTCCCATATGTGGTTGTCTTGCAAGAAGGTGAGAAGTTATTGGTCTAAGTTTTATATGTTAATTCAAAAAAATTTAAAGGTAGATTTTGCAATGTCACCAGAAATGTTCTTCTTGGGAATTACAGACTGTGAACTGGATAAAAGATATGGACTTCTTCAATATATAATAATAGCTGCAAGAATGTTGTTTGCCCAAACTTGGAAACCGACTGGAGTACTGATGACAGAATTATAGGTTCTTAAATTTGTGGGCTTTGTCAGACTGATGTGGATTTTAAACAATAAACCAGTTGAAGGTTTTCTGAAAGACTGGAAACAGTTTATGGATTTTTTGAGCAACCTAAGGTTGTATCGATCTGTGGTTATGATTATCAGTAATTCTAGTAAGTTGAATTTAGTCAGGTTTGTAATGGTAGAATAAGATACTTTCTATTAATCTTTCTTTTCTTTGTCATTAGTTTGTGTGTGTGTAGAGTCACAGTTCTTTTGTGTTTTAATCACTTAGTGTAGTTAGGTTCTGTTTATGGTAACAGATTAGTGTTTTAGTGATGTGTTTTAGTGTTGTGTTTTAGTTTTAGTTACTTTAGTTTAGCTCAGTTTTACCTTTACTTATACATGTACATTGCTTATCTAAAGTTTTTTTTTATGCTGTAAATTTGTTTGTATTAAAATTAATAAATGAATATGAATTTTAAAAAAAGAGAACAGCAATAAATGCGTGTGTGCTTGGTGTGTGTCCCCAGAATTCTGTCAGGGTTTTCCACATGTGTCAGTTCTCCTATGGAAGAGGTTAGTCATTTTTGTCCAATGCAGACTGTCTGCACTGAATCCAAGTTTGTGGAAACGGAGTTGTGGAGCCATTGTGGTTGCAGCTCTGCTTTGTGCACAGATGTGCATGCACCTTTGACTGTGCATTCATTGCCCTTTTGCTTTCTTGGTTCGATTATGCAACGTTGCCATGGGACACAAGGGTTCTGTAGCACACTTGTGTAATTCCACATGCAAAGATTTTGAAAAGGAAAAAAAAATGGACACATTGACCAAGTACTTCAAGCCACTAATTGCTATGACAATTCCCTGGTATCACCCGTGGGAAGCAGACAGAGCAGCAGTGGACGTTTGAAAAAAATCTCTCAAGATTTTAAAAATCTACATGGACAGAAATTTTAGTTCTGGAAAAAAGAACATATTTTGGAAAAGAAGAACAGCAAATTACAGTATTTATTACTATAGCTCAGTTTTTTTTTCTAAAAAATATTCAAGTTAGGGATCTGTTATACCAGATTAATTTTTTAAGGCAAAACCTAGCACCAGTGGCAACATTTTATGCCCACTTTGAGAGGGTTTCTTTTCAATCTCAAGGCATGCCAAAACAAAAAAAGACCCCCACTCTTCCTTTTTTCTCCCCGCTACCCCAGGAATTAAAGTGTTAAGATACACTAGTGCATTAGTGAAATGGCACTGTGGCATTATAATGTTTAAATTTTAAGATTTCTATTTTTTTTTAAAAAAAGAAGGAAGGACAAGAAAATTTGCCCTTCAGACTAGAGGACCACTATCACATTAAAAAACAAGCAGACACAGGCACGCACATGCGGGCACGCACACACACACACACACACACACACACACACACCTATCTTTGGAACAGCCCAGTGGAGATCCAAGATGTTGATACAAACAGCACCTCAAAAGAATGGACTGAGTGGACACAGATGAGCCAGCAACTAGCAAATCCCACACAGCCATTTTGTGAGAGATCATATTTCTTTAGGCTACTTCTGGAATAACCCAAAGTCAACCCAAAAAGAGATACACTGAGCAACACAGGGTCTTCTTAGGATCACAGGACCTCCCTATATCTCCCAATTGTCCCAATTTGGCAGTGGCAGTGCAGATTAATCTTCTGTGTCCCATTTTTTCAGCAGCTGTTAAAAGGCCCCAATTTCTCTTTCCTCCTCCTGCTTCCCCCCTTTGCCCTCAGATTATGTCAACTGCTGAAAACTAAGGCCCTTTTCTCATGGGCATTCTGTCGCGCGAGAGACCCCTGAGCCTCTTGGGAGTGGGAGCGTCGCTCTGCATGACGCACTCCCACTTCCACGGCGCTCACGGGGCTGACGCTGTGCGAGCGCGTATTTTTTTAATTTCGGCTTGAACCGAAAATAAACGGCGCTCGCGCAAGGCTCCCGGGGGTGCCTCGCACTTACCGAAGTGCGGAACGCCGTTGCAGGCGAGCCTGTCATGCTTCCTCCCCGCTTCCGCCCCCAGCGCCGCCTATAGCTCCCAGGGAGCGCTGCGGAAGCTGGGGGCGTGGCTGAAGAGCGCCTGTCACGGGAAAAGACGCCAGGTGCGGTAAGGAGGCGGGGGAAAGCGGCGGCGTTTCGGGAGACGGTTGTCGCGCGAGCTGCCCTCCTCCGTCGCGCAAGTGCCGGCGCTGCGAAAAGGGCCTAAGTTTAAAGTGCAAGAGTAGTTTGCCTTCCATTAACTCAGTGGGAGAGAGGAGAAGGTGGAGTCTTGCTCTTCCCTGTAGGGTGTGGCAAAAGTAAACTGCTGTTGCCTCTTCTAGGGCCCTTTTCACACACGGGTGGCGGAACGGGGCAAGCCACGCCAAAACGGGGCTTACCTTGTTCCGTCGCCATGCAGAGCATCATGTTTCGCAGCTCCACACATTTGCAGCGTCCGGTGGCATCTGCGGCACTCGGCAGCGCCCAAAATGGTGGATTTTGACTGGCGGAGCCTCTCCACCAATCGGAGAAGCTCACCAGCTGGAAATCCTGTCCCCCGTCGGATTTGCAGGGACGCCCTTTCGTGCGTCCGCAAATCCACACGGACGCTGCGAGGGGGCTGGACGGGGCTGCATGCCCCACGCTTTTTGAAAACCACTTGAAAAGTGGTTTTCAAAAAGCACGTGGCACTGGCACTTCCGGTCGCCCCGGCGTGGATTGGGGTATGGAACTCCACAAAAATAGTCCGCCCCAATCCACGCTATGGTGTAGACGACCTCCGTTAGAGGTCGCTCTACACCATTTTTTTTACCCCGTGTGAAAAGGGCCTAGTTGTGGTGTCTTTCCTCCTTAATACTTTTTTCCATCCTGACCACGCTGTGATATTGCTTGGCCACCTATGTCTCATTTTCATCTATGAACTACTGGTAGGTGTGATTCCCTGGGCTGAAAAAGCTGCAAATTTGCCTGCCTTAGCACGCTGCCATCTGAGGCAGCCTCCTCGTGGCATTTAATGGCCGTGTGGGCCCTGCTTTCTGTTGATATTGACAAGTGGCTGGGTGGGCAGAAGAAGAAACCACACAAGTGACACAACACCAGGGAAGAAGGCACCCTGCCAACATTGTACCAAGCCATTTCCTGAGGCAAAGCAAGGGCCAAAGGGGAACAGTACCAAACTATGGGCACCTGCCAGAAAAACTGAGCAAAAAATTAGGCACTCTTATTGCATAGAATAGGTTAAAAAGTATGGGACTTACTCAATGTAGGGCGTGGTTAATATTCTATTCAAGATAACGGAGTGTCTGATGTGGAACCTGCTTTGAAGATTAAAGTTTCTAAGGCCATTTCTGTGTGACATTGCTGTGTTGTGATGGGGATGCAACGGCAACGGTCTGTGAGTCATTCTTTTTGCATGATGTTGTTATGGTCCCACGGCCAACCCGTCCTCATACATTGCCATCATAGGATATTTGCTTAACAGAACAAATCTGTTGAGCGACCACAATTGTGAGATGCTCCCATCACCCCTGGCCATGCGGAAGGGATGGAAGCGTGATGTAGTGTAGCACAGGAAAGTGGTTGGCTGTGCTGTGGAAGGAAGGCATGTGTTGCTCATGCTCCCTTCCACAGGGAGCTGGCCAGGTGTGAAGGGGAGCATTTGCATTGTGCTCCCATCCTGGCAAAGTTGCTGCCAGGATCACAACAGGACATCTACGGGAACTGACAAGGTGCGGAAATGGCCTAAGTTGCTGGCGGCCTAAAGAGTGTGCATGTAGCACATAGTTTACCAGTGAGACAAGGCCAAAGAACCCATAATTTCTGATTTGTGAGTGGCTGTTTGCCCACTGACTTTTCTGGCAGGGAGAATGGTAGAGTGGTTACTCAATAATTTACATGCATTACTTTGTACAACCAAGTCTATAAGTGATGCATTATTCTCCCATCTAGAGCAAGTGAAATTGATTGTGCACTATATCTTCCATTTGATGTCTTTATCAGTATTTATAACTTCTGCTGAGCCCAAGAATCTGTTGAGCAGAGCAGGACATCTGTCAGGGTGTTGAATTGTGATTTGTACACACATATGCGCATACACACACACACACACACACACAGAGTCTCCACCTCAGCAAACAAAATTTGACTTTCATATCAACCACATGGAGACCCAGGCCATTTCTGCACTAGACTGTTATAGTGCCAGTCTGCCCCTCCCTAAACTGCAAATGCCAGGATTCCATAGGAGGTTGAAAGTGATATGATATGATAGCGCTATAACAGTCTAGTGTGGAAATGGCCCCACCAGTGGTGGTTTGAGCTTTGGACTGCAACCTTGAAGACCAGGGTTTGATTCCCCACTAAGTCATGGAAACCCACTGGGTGACCTTGGGCACATAACACGCTTCCAGCCCCAGAAAACCCTGTGGTAGTTTGCATTAACCCTAGCCATAAGCCAGAAATGACTTGAAGGAACACAACAACAACAACAACAAATCAGCCACATGATTTGGACAAGACCAAGGTTATGAATAAGAATTAAGAGCTGCATGTGACTCATTGTGCCTTGGAGTGACCTACCATCTGAATGATCAAATGCCCTATAAATGAAAGGGAGCCTAGGACTGGATGAGGAGAGATCCAGAAAGTATTTAATTGTAGTGATTCAAAATAACTATGTCTTTCAAGAACTTTGGGTCTTGAATCAGCACTGCCATGTCCTAGCTGAGTGACTCAATGGGTCTGTGTGAGTCAATGATGCCAACAGGCTCCCTCCAAAGTCAGCTGAAAATGACAAAACCCAACCTATACCCTTTGGAGGGAAACAAGATTATTGCAGCTGTTTATCACTTTGTCTAGCTGGTCACCACCACAGTAGGTTACCTAGGATGCCCCATTTTGAGAGGTATAAAAGTTACAAACTCATCAGATGCAATGAATTTTTCATATCCCATGGAACAAGGTGATATTTCTCACAGTCTTAAATTTTGTGCATTTAGAGAAATATGCAAAAATCAGCCTTGAAAGTGTGCAAAATCTATCTGAGACCAATAAACAAAAGCAAGCTGAGAATCTTTCGTCCGTCCCTCCCTCCCTCCCTCCCTCCTTTTCTTTCTTTGGAGAATAATTTATAAGGGTCAAATTCCATACTATGCACAAAGTGTACCTCATAAGGTTGCCCTCTTTTTGAGTTGTAACTGAGGACTACAACTCCCCAAATCCCTCATGGTATATTCTGGGAGTTGTAGTTCAAGAAAGTAAGATTTCCTAGCCCTGAGCATAATGCATCTGATTCACAAACTCCTAGGAAAGAGGGCAGAGTAGTGCTACCCAAAGGGGTGGTCTGTAGATGCACGAAGCCCTCCTCCACTTGATAGACAATTCTGATAAATGCTAAATGCATGCACACTTGTAGGCATGTAGATTCTGTTTCTAACCTGACAAGTCAAGACTGTGATGCAGCAGCTAAAAATGCAAATACAAGTCTAGGCTACATCAACAGAAATATGATGTTTGGATCATAAGAAATAACAGTGCCACTCTATTCTGCCTTGGTTAGACTTCACTTGGAGATCCATGTCTTCTATGGTGACCGCAGATTAAGGCCAACACATTCAAAGGAAATGATGGGCCTAAAGCTCAGCCCCTAAGAGGAAAGGTGTTGTTGTTTAGTCTGTAGAAGAAACAAACAAGAGACAATACAACAGCTGTTCATATATTTGAAAGAATTGTCACCTAAAAGTTGGAAGAAATTGAATTGACCTGGAGGAAAGGGTCCAAATGAATGAATTCAAGGAGCAATAATGGTTTTTTTTAAGTAAACATTCATTAGGAATGTGTTCTAATGTCACAAGTTGTTATATTATTTATTTATTTAATTTATACCTCACTGACAAGGGATTTAAAGTGGCTTACAAAAAATTTGAAAGCTAGTCCAGCTAAAAACATTTATACAAGTAAAATAAATGTAAAAGACAATTGCAGTGGGTGCTCTGTACCAGGAACCTCCATGAATAGCGAAATTTGTGAATGCTCATGTCTCACGATATGCAATGTTGACGATGTGTACACAGATGCTTCAGCATATCCATGCACCGCTCTCTGCCATTTTAGGTATCAGGACTCGATGCTTTGCATGACCTCAAAATTGTGCATGTGGAGGTCATGGCTAAGGAGGGCTACTGTATATTTTAAAAGCACATAGTTTAAACCATTTAAAACATGTTTAAAACATAGTTGACAGTAAGAAGATAAAAGTAAAGCACGCAATAGTGAGGGGTAGAAGATGGGTTCTTGATCTTGATGACCCTTACCAAATGAAGGTTTCTTGTATCAACAAGGGACTAGAGTTTTGGACAGAGTCTGGTGCTTGGATTGTGTCTTCCTGTATGACAAAAGGGGGTTGGGACCAGATGGTCAGGTCTCTTCCAGCTGTTTGATTCTATGAGCTTAGGGTATGTTTAGCCAGGAGAAGAGAAGGTTAAGAGGGGACATCATAGCCATGTTTAGGTATTTTAAGGGATGTAACATGGAAGATGCAGCAAACCGGTTTTCTTCTGCTGCTCCAAAGACTAGGACATGGAGCAATGGATTCAAACTCCAGGATTGGAGATTATACATAAACTTTGGGAGGAGCTTCCTGACTGTGGGAGTGGCTCAACAGTGGAATAGGAGTGTGGTGGAGTCTCTTTCCGTGGAGGTTTTTAAGGAGGGGCTGGATGGCCATCTGTCAAAGAGGGTGTTTAAATGGTATATTCTTGCATGGCAGAATGGAGTTGGACAGGAGAGACCTTGGAGTCTCTGCCAGCTCTTTGATTCTATGATTCTATGAAATTAGCAATTTGCAAGTCCCTCTGAGAGCCTTCGTGGCTGAAGAGCAAGGTACAAATACCTTAAATAAAATAAATAATAGAGTAAATGATCTTTAAGGTAACTTTCAAACATAAGATTCTTTAGAGGGGCCGTGCCAGCAGATAGAACACTGACATATTCCACATTTTCATTCTTATACAAACCACATTTATGATTATTAGATAGAATAATTCTTCAAGTAGTAATAAAAATAGGTTATTAATATTTTTTTGGTGGAAGAAATTCTGAAACAATTTTTATTTTTGGTACTGAATTGCACCTCAGCCTTTTCCAGCTGGGCTTCACTAAATTATTTTCTTTTTTCTTTCCAGATGAAATTAATAGATGGTAGCGTCCAAAATGGAGCACTTCGGCCTCAAGTATACAGAGCTTCCGGGCTCTTTATCTGCTCCACCATGCTTATTGCTATTTACTCTGCTTAAAAAAAAAGAAGATTGAACGGCCAAATAAATAAATGTAAAGGAGCTGAAGGTCATCCATGCAGTTGTCCCCACTGCAATCTGTGCCACTTTAACCCTGTGGAAGAAAAGTAATTACCCTTTGGCTTTTGGTGACCTCAACTAACCTTTGCTGAAGGACCAGAGAAAATAAAAGGCTGACCAATTGCCTGCCCTTTGCTGCCCCACGGTTAACCCTTTCCCCATGCAAGAAAAGAAAATGGAAATGTTACCATGGAAATATTGTTGGAAGAAGAAACAACTGAACAACAACAAAAGTCCATTAGAATTAATAGTCATATATTGGGTGATGCCTGTAGAACCTGTTTAAATCCATATGAGCCGTTTTATCTTTCATCTCAGGGACAGGAGGAAAGAGGTGCAGAAAATGGACCTGGAATTACAGAGTGAGGAGGGGAGGAGACCTCTTTAAAAAATCCCTGGCTGTTGTGTTGACAGAGCTGGGATGCTTGGCCAGATAGAGAAGGGCTAAGTGCATCTTGTGACCCACCGATCAAATGAGCAACCATGGGCAACCAGCAATTACAGGAAACACCTAAGCAATCGCTTCTGGCTGTTTTTTATGACATAAGAAATAAAAGTGGATTAAACACAGCCTCCTTTTAAGAAAGAACAATGGCTGTCAATGGATCCTTAGTCTTTACTTCCTCCCAGCTTTTCTTCTACATTCAGGTCATTTCTGCACTAGACTGTTGTAGTGCTATTATTCCACTTTCAACATCCTATGGAATCCTGGGGTTTGCAGTTTGAGGCACCTCCCTCAACTGCAAACCCTAGGATTCCATAGGATGTTGAAAGTAGAATAATAGCACTATAACAGTCTGGTGTGGAAATGGCCTCAGTTTGCTCAGTGGAGATTGAATACTTGTGTGAGGGCTTCTACATAGTCTACCACTATGGTACCAAATGTAGTGACCTCCATTTACCCTGCTGTTGCCAATACCACTTGTGGGGACCTTCAAGATGTCCTCATGGTTCCTCTCTGAGGCTATTTCTCCCTATAATCCCACCCTTGAACCACTGGTGCCACCACAGGTGCCATGTGGCTGAACTCAGCTGGTAGCATTACTGTAGCATTCTCAAAGGCACAGGCATATATTGCAAAACTAATTTATTAAATAGTACAACATGCAGTGAAAGATTACTTACTGAATGCATCTAAATCATAGTTTTCTCTGCTCTTTCCCTGTTTCCTCGTAATCCTAGTTGAACCTAATTCTCCTGACTAACTAAATCCCTGTCTTTTCTCTGACTAGTGCTGACTCTACTAACTTTGACAGACCCATATCTGTCACTTTCTCTAACAGATTGCCACCTAGTCTTTTAAACTTCCCTCCAAACATTCAGCCAATTACCAGTCACTTCCAGCATTCCATACTCTCACCTCTCCCAAAAAATCAGTTACCTCATTAAATTTACTAAATACCAGGCCCTCCAGTTTTGCAGGGTCAGCACTGCTGAGTTTGATTATTCATGGGTTATTTTATTTTATATTTTTAAAAGATCTTACCCTACTTGCCCGTGCCATGGAAAAAACATGTTCTCTCTATGACTCTCTAGGTCCTCTAGTGCAATTCTATGGTCCACTTCCGAAGTGGACCATGGAGTCATGCTGGAGGGTCTCAAGATTCCTAGAAAGAACACTATCCTAGACATTGTTAGGTCCTCCAGTGTGACTTTATATCCACTTCCACTTGAAGTGACCATAGAATCATGCCAGAGGACCTAGAGACCTAGGGAAGTCTACTGCACAAGGAGCAAATGGTGCCTTCTTCAAATGTCATAGAGCTTTATAGGGTAATAGGAAGAGCCACTGTAGTGTATTGTAGTGATTAGAGTATCAGACCGAGACTTGGGAGATCTGGGAATTTGCTAACTAACCTTGAGATAATTGATCTGTCTTTTTCACCCTCTACCATGGCCCACTCATTGAGGACAAAAAGGAGGGAGGAGCACCATATATATATCCTTAAGCCTATTTGGAAGAAAGGGAAATAAAATGAATAGATAAAAGTAGACAAAGTATGGATTAATACTAGTGTCTTGAGTTCCACCTGCTTAGGCACGCCTGTACGTAAGTTGTTGCAAAAATCCAACATCTTGCAAAAATCTAACAGATGACTGCAAAAGTCATAGGGATGGTACTGTTGGAAACAGCCTGCCCTCTGTGCCCAGGGCAAAGACACAAAGCAACTAGAACAAGACCAACATCAATACATGTACCCCTGTTAATACACAAATGGACTCTCTGTTCCATTCTCTTGCATAGCTAAATTCCATGGAAGAATTGGGCCAACAACCTGTAAGTATTTTGGACAGTTTACACACATTCACAGCCCCAGAAAACTCCATGATAGGTTCATTATAGGGACTCCATAAGTCAGAAACAATTTAACAACAGTGCTAAACTGAGTTAAGTGTGCTTAGTTAAGTATACGTAACTAAGGAACTTCTCCTAACCTGACCGGCCTCCAGACTTAAGCACTCGCCCAAGCTCTGGTCACCAGCAAAATGTACCTCCTTTCCTCCATGCATGCAGAAACGACTTGAAGGCACATAACAACAAGTATGCATTTTAAAAGTTTTAGTCAACATACATGTGGAGCTTAGTTTGCCGTTTGCTAAGCAGAACATGTATTTTACAAATCACAAAACTACATTTCAGAGAGAGAGAGAGCAGGATTTTTTTTAAAAAAATCCCCAAATCTAATGGCCATTAAGTGTCGGAATTTGTGATAATTACAGCCAGAAGCTATCTCAGAAACATAATGGATAACTAGAGATGTTGACTGTCATGTTTGTTGGCATTAAGCAATACATATTGTCATGTTGGTACCTGGAACTGTCATGGGTTTCTCATTCAGTCCTCTGTTCTCATTCACAAAATATACCCTTTGGCTTCCTTCTTAGGCCTCTCCCAAATTGCTCAAAAGAAGCGTTTATAGCTCCTGGGTTTTGTCACATCATCTCTATTTACTTGTTTCTTTTCTTTTTGGGGACTATTTGTAATCATTTCTGGGATCTCAACCAGGACTCTTCCAAAGGTTATTTCAAACAGGGGCATGGTTTGCTGAGGTGGTCCTGTGATTTGAGGGACAAATTTTCTCCTTTCTGATTTTTTTAAAAAAATTTTTTGTTATGGAGCTGTAGTGCAAATGTGCCATTTCACTGATGCACTAAAAAAAGAAGGAAAAGGAAAAAGGAACAGAGAATAGAAAGGAACATACTATTCAAATATGTCTCAGTATTAAGAAGAAATCCAGTCCAGGGTGGAAATAAAGTGTTGCAGCTGATGCCAGGAACTGCCAGAAAATAGTCCAGGGGCTCAGCTCTGACTAAGAATTTTAAGTTTCCTTTCCTAAATTGCAAACTCCAGGATTCCATAGAGTGGAACTATGGTAATAAAAATGGAACTGTTACTTCGGCCCAGGCCTACCCCGTGATAGCACTAGATATCTCTTTTTCATATCAAACCATTTGGCCTTCCTCTGTCACCCCGCTCCACGTGTTTGCGAGGCCTCCAGACAAGCACGTAAACAGGCACGGCTGGTAATTGTTGGACATTCCATTCCCCACCTAGGCAGACAGAACAGAGCCACTCTGTCGCTTCAGGGACCTCTCCTGCAAACACCCTCTTGCTTAAACGCGACACTAACAAAGGCACCTGGCTCTGAGCTGATAGTCTTACAAAGCCAAGCTAAGCACCTTGTATTTGCATACTGGCTACACTATTGTTGATTCAGCGCTAAGCAGATCATGTTAAACTTGACCTTTTCCAAAGCTTTGTCCCGCTCCAAACTCGCATTGTTCTCACCAAGTAAGGCATGGTCTGCAGTCACAATTCACCCTATATAAACCCCCTGATTCCGAGACCACCTCGGAACGCTTGCCACCTCGGATCGCTCCGGACTTCCATCCCACCTTGCTGCCACTTTGTCTGGCAAGCTCCCCTCAGCGAGCCGCGCTGAGCTTTCTTCCCTACCATCTTCCAGGTTCTTCAGGACTACGAGAAAGGTGTCGTATCACCCATTTCCCCCAAAAATCCTTATTTCCAACTCTTTCGTTAGCTGTGTGATTGTGGTGTCTTTACTGTTTGTTTGTCTTTTAATAAAAACATCATTTTTGCTATTTTAAAACTGCCTGACTGCTTGACTGACCTGACCCCGTAGACACTGGGTTGCAAGATCCCTGCTAAGTTATCCTGCCTCTCGCTCGCTAGCTAGCTGAGTGCTCCAGCTAATTCTCCCCAGAATTGTGTTTGTATTTTGGTTATTTGGATGCCCCTCCCGGGACTCCCAGAGAACAGGGTAACAGAACCATTGTGCTGCAACTATGTTGTGTGAAAAACTGATGGTTCTGGAGGGGTCCCCAGATTTCTGGAGTAGGTTTTTAGGGCAAAGGGAGGTTGTTTCAGTAGGGGTGGGGAACTTCCTCTATTCTGGTTCCACTGGTAGAATCACTTCTGTCATCAAAAATACCTTTTTTGAACCTGAACTAACAATGCTAGTGTATGCCAGTCTATTGAGAAAACATCATCCGCTGCTAATATATTGACAACATCATGCTGATTATTGCTAAGAGTTGGGGAAAATGCACAGTGGTTATAAATGAGGAATGGATTGAAAAAAAAAGGATCTGGCAATTAGTGCAATTATTAAAAATCACAGAGACATAGGGTTGTCGGGGTGAAAACTGGGGAGGGCTTCTATACCTTTAGTGATTGCATATAAGCAGGAAATAGAGCAAGTGTTATTTGTTACTTGGTTGCGTGACAAGCAACATTTGCTGAAATTCCATCTTCAACATAACTATTAATCATACAGGGGCCTTCTCCACTTTTCAGTGGAAATCCTTTGGAACTGAAAGATGCAGTCTCAGTAGAATCTTAAGAATGCTTTGGATTTAATTCTAGAGAATATATAGTGTGGATTTTAATAGACATTAGTTGCTTATGTGTTCAATGGCATGCATTAATGCTATATTTTCTCTTCATATTTTAATTAACCCCCCCCCCTTTCAAAACGATATATAACTGGTTTTTTGTTTTTTGTTTTTGGTATGGCCAAAATCTACAGCAGGCCCACTGAATCAGTAGGGTTTTCTTACGTATCGACTAACCATTCCATGTTCGTTCAATGGGTCTACTCTACTTGAGACAAATCAACCTGGTTAGTCCCAAGAAGAGTAGACTCACTGAATCAACACTGAATGGTGAGTGAACACACAGGAAAATCCCATTAATTCATTGGACCTACTCTAGTAAGGAGTAACACTATACTGTTGTGCTATTATTCAGCTTTCAACATCCTGTGGAATTCTGGGGTTTGTAGTTTACTGAGGCCAAAGAGCTCTCTGGCTGAGAATTCTAAATGCCCGCCCCTAAACTGCAAATTTCCCAATTAGTTGGCACTTGACGATGGGATCTTCTAGGACAGGGAATGTGTGGGACTTTTGAAATGCTATGGGAGTGGAGAGTTCATCCACCGAGCCATGCTTTCTTTTCTTCATTCTGTCTGATCTCCCCACAACATGTGTGCATTATTCTGTGGCCGCAGGGCATACTCAGGAAAGGTGGAGTAAAGTTTGGAAGGGTTTTTTTTAAAGAATCCTATAGCTTTTTTCTTCTAGTTCTATAAATAGTAGAATTTATCTAAGCATAATGATCTCTCTGTTTTATTTCTCAGTAGCTCTCTCTTGGCTATATTTAACTGTCAAAACGAGATGTCACTGCAGGTTAGGCCTCCTTGGAGATAGCATAAAGATATCATTTTGATATCAATAATTTGACTCTCTTCCACCATCCCTCTCCACGTGTTTGAGAGGCCCCCGGACAAGCACAGAATTAGACTCGGCCATCAAACGCTGCAATATCCCAAGACAATACAGGCAGGCCAGAAATAGCCAGATCACCACTTTGGGAGACCTCTCTGCCAACACCCTCATTATGTATGCACACTGTTTACAAAGGACTCCCTGCCCCGAGCAGGCAACTTGGCAAGCTGAATACTCAACTGCCAAGTACTCTGTGTTTGCATACTGGCTACCTCTTTGTCAATTCGGACCTAACTCAATCATGTTAAATTTTGACCTTTCCAAAGCTTTGTCTCGTGCCTCAAACTCATTGTTTTCCCCAAGTACGGAATAGCTTGAAGTTACATTTCTCCCTATAAAAACTTCTGATTCTAAGACCTTCCTCAGATCGCTTCGGATTTCCATCCAGCCTTGCTGCCGCTTTGTTTGGTGAGCTGTCCCCTCAGTCCCACGTACTGAGACTCCATACCAACGAACTCAATCTTCAGGACAGGTGTCGTATCACCCAATTCAACAATCCCTCTCAAAATCCCTCTATACCACTACAACCTTTATTTTCTATAGTTATCTGAGTGTGTGTGTTGCATATGCTGTTTGTCTGTATTTAATAAAAATCTCAATTATTCTTAAACTTGGTGTGCTCCTTGGTTTGGCCTGACCCCGTAGACATTGGGTAAAAGATTCCGCTGCGTTGCCCTGCCTCTCACATTGCTAACTTGTGCTCTAGCTAATTTCCCCAAACTTAGTTAATTGAGAGCGCATTTAGTTGTCCCTCCCGGGACCCCCAGTAAACAAGGTAACACGGAGCTTGGAAGTCATGTGTTACAAATAGTGGCCAGGATTCTGTTTGTGTCATACAAATGTGTAAGTTTTCTTCCACATGCAGTTTTCTGCCATTGTTCTATAGATCTATACAGTTCACTGCTGTGTTGGCACAAGTTAGAATTCCACAAGTTAGACATTCACAAACAAGTTAGACATTCATGAAGGATCCATAACTATTTGTCTGTGCCTCTAGTGCACCTTCGGATGCATTGGGATTACAGTTGAGTTACTTTGTTCAAAAAGCTAAGGAGTAACTAAGGCCTTTTCTGCATGGGCTTAAAGAAACGGTGCAGAGCGTCCTCCAGAGAGGATGTCTACACCTGAGAGCAAACTAGGTCAGACCTACTTTGTGTAGTTCTGCAATTCAGCCCACTCCTGAAAAACCCGAAGTGGTCGTTCAGTGTGCTTTTGAAAGACTGCTTAAAACAGGTCTTTCAAAAGCACGGAGCACACCACTCCATGGTCGCGCTTCGTTGCAGATTTGCAGGCTCGCACCAGTATGAGCCTGCAGATCTGCTGGGGCGGGCTTTAGGCTGGTGAGCCTCCACCAACCGGAAGCCGCAATTTTCATCCCCAGAACAGTGCAGAGCATGGCCACGCACTGCTCTGGACCAGCCTGGACCCGTGGGTAGAGCACAAAGGTCTGGTGAGTACCAGCACGGGATGATTCCCTTGCCCCATGCAGAAAAGGCCTAAGTTACATTATGATTGGTAACAGGCTTTCTAAAACTGACTGTTTTTCCCCAACAGGAACTTATTTTCATACATGGTGGTTATGCTCCATAGCAAAAAAACATTGGAAAAAGATTCACAATAGTATCACTAAGCTGCTTGATATTAAATTTGAGATGGCTCCGGAAACATATTTATTAAATATGATCATGAGGAATAGCCAAATGAGGACAAAAAGGAAAATATTATTAAATTTAATAACAGCAGCAAGATTGAATTATGCAAAACACTGGAAAGAAGGAATAGAGCCCCCCCACAAAGAATGGAAGATTAAAGTGATGGATATTATTGAAATGGAAAAACTATCCAACATGTTGAAAGGTAGCTCAAATCAACAATTCGAAAAGCAATGGAATGATGGGTGAAAGAGAAGTAAGATGAAAGTATAGAATCGAATAAAAGATTGAAAAAGGTAACTCTTATATTAAAGAGGGAATATAGACTGAGTAGGAAAAATTAGGGTAGATTACAATAACAAAAAGAGATTTCACCTTAAGGAGGTTTAGAATAAGAACCAAAAAAGAGATTGGAGGGGGGAACACGTAATAAGGGAAGGAAGGCTAGAGAGGGGAGGGGGAAGGGATATAGAGAGAGAAGGGAAGGAGAAGGATGAATTGATGGCAAAAATATATTGTCAATATATAATGTACTGTTAATATGGGGAGGACAGGATAGAGAGGGAGGGGGGAGGAGGGCTTGATTGAACAATATATTAAGGAAGGAAATAGTTATTTAATATTGTACAGAAAATATTAATAATAATAGTAAAGTTATGTAAGAATGGTGTACAACATGTAATATTGTAAACAACATGTGATATATATAAATGTTAGCTTATATGGAATTTTAATAAAATTTTAATAAAAAAATTTAATAAAAAATTTAATAAAAAATAAAATAAAATAAAACTTGATTGTTTTCCCCAAAAGGGCTGTAAGAGAGTTCTTGTAGCTTTTTTTTTTTAAAAAACTGCTTTTCTAGTTTTCTTTTTTAACATATGTTTTAAATGGTGTTAAATGTTATTGATAATCCAATTTCATTTTATAATACTGTTCTGTATGCTTTTATCTATATTGTATCTCTTTTAATTTGTAAGCTGCCTTGTGTGTGCAGGAGAAATCACAGTAACAGCAATGACTTGATGTGGGATAAAAACAGTTCTTTCATGGTATAGCTATAACTTTTCTTAAAAATTGCTTCTAGAATTATTTTCCTCCTGCTACTGTGAACCTGAGACAAAAGAACATGTCTGCAAAGGAATATTTTTGTTCTTTTCTCCTCATCCTCATACGGCTTGGACCCAGATTCTTTGAAGACCTCAGTTGGAGTACTGCGTTCAGTTCTGGACACCTCATTTAAAGAAGGATGTAGACAAGTTGGAGCAGGTCCGGAAAAAAGGCAATAAGGATGGTAAGACAGATGGAGAATAAAAGATTGAAGGAGTTGGGTGTGTTCAGTTTGGGGAAAAGAAGACTGAGAGGTAATAGGATTGCATTATTTAAATACCTCAAGGGCTGTTTCAGAGAGGAGAGCATGGGTTGTGCTGTGTCAGAGGGAAGAACTAGATATAATAGTTTGAAGATACAATTGAACATTAAAAGGAACGTCTTGACAGTACTAGCAGTTCAGCAATGGAACCAATTGCTTGGAGAGCTGGTGGGGTCTCTTTCTCTGGATGTCTTTTAAAAGAGGTTGGATGGCTACCTGCTAGAGATACTTTAGCTGGAGATCCTGCATTGAGCATGAGTTGGGCTTAATGGCTCATGAGGCCCCTTTCAGCTCTATGATTCTATGACTCTATGATCTCCCTTTATGAGCTCATTAGAACTCTCCTGTTATCTGGAGAGGCCCTTCTCTCTGTCCCACCACCTTCTCAGGTTCATTTGGTGGGAGCCAAGGAAAGGACTTTCTTGAAGTCTGCTCCCAGTCTTTGGAACTCCCTCCCTAGGGAGGTTCAGGTGGGTCCCTCCTTGCTTTCCTTCCCCTGGCAAGTTAAAACATTTTTATGCCACCAGGCTTTTCAAAACTGATTGGGATGGGCTTTTAAATGCTATGCATTGCTGTTTCAAAGGTTTGTATATAGCCTCTCAATTAATTTTAACATTTTTGGCCAGAATTCTGTTGGAGACTTACATCTGCAGGAAGTAGAGTTGGGAAGTTCCATAATCTCTGTATCCAGTAAAAGCTGCTGTTATTGTACAACCTAGAGAAGACAGCTAAGTGACTGATGCACATGGGACTGATGTACATTGGGACAGAACCATCAGTTGTGTTGTGTATTGATCCCATTGTGCATTGGGACACTGGCTAAAGAGTGCTGATGTACATTGTGAAGCTCTTGCCAGCATCCTGTTATGTATTTGCTGAAATCTGCTATTTGCTGAAAGTGTTTCTTGGTGCCTCTGCTATGAAGTGAAGTGTCATGTCCCAGTCCCAGGATTCAGATATGAACACACAAAGGATCCTCCCCAACAGCCACAATACAGAGGCATGAACAGAACAATACTTACTGCAGCCCAGCATAGATGAGAAAGGGAGAAACCAAGAGACCCAGAGCATTTATATAGGGAAGATGTATTAATTAGGCAAACAGCTGGGACAATCTGTTGGCTAAGAAATAAAAAGGATGGGGTGGGAAGAAGTCTGTTGCACACAACTGGTATTTCTGGTTTAAGCAACACCTTCTTCTTCTTTTGGGATTCTTGGCTCAGTGTTCCTGGAAAACCTTGACCCTCACTTTGTGTCCTGACTATGCTGCTGGATACTCCCTTGAACTGACACTCTGAAATTATTACTGACTTGGACTGCTGAAACAAAAATGGTAACTGACTGATAAGCTTTTGTAAACGTTGTCTGTGGCTGCTACTATAGATTCTATTGGAGGACTGTGAACCGTGGCTTGCTATCTAAATAGGACATGAGGCATACATAAAGTTATGAAATATACACAGTGATAGAGGATTCCAGTCTTTAACTTGACAAAATAACCTTTTTATTTATACCTGTATCGAAGGGTATTTTTTGTATAGATTTTAATCTGTATGTTTTTAAATATGTTAGCTGCCTTGAGTCTCATTGCTGGGAGAAGTGTAGGATATAAACAAACTAATTAAAGGAATCTTTGCTACTAACATCACTGATTTTTGTAGTATGTTGTTTTTCATTGTGTTTTCTCGGTGCAGCAGATGTGCAGAGAGATTGTTTGGGGAATGCTTCGTGGCCATGCTTTTTCTATGCAATGGCTAACTTTTGAATAAAATGCCTAGGATTGGGAAAAAAGTGGATCTGTGCATACAGTTATGTCATTTTTTTTATAAACCTTGAAATATATGTGTTTTTAAAAATCTATCCTGTGAGTGTGTATTTATTTGAACATTGTCTGGAGTCACATGCATGTTTTTGTACCAGAAGGCAGTGGCTTGTAGCTTTCAGATTTCTCCCCAAAGTAACTTTAGGTGTTTTCTAGTAATGGAAGGGTAAAGAGTTACTTTTTTAAAAACTGAGAGTACAGTGGCAACTAATTCCTTTTTGAGGTGCCTGTACCTATAACTATAATTGATGATGCTGGCTAGGGTAAATTGGCTATATGGATTAAGGGTGGAATAAAATGGAGTAAATAAACAAAATAAGGGTGATAGGAGTTGAAGATTTTTGTACTTCTGGAAATCTTGAGATTTCCATCAGATGGCTGATACCTCCCTTTTGTGCATGTGTGGGTCTGTTTTGACAGCATAAGGATCAAGGCCTGGAGAATCAATCTACCGATAAGGATTTAGTATTCTCCCTAGAAGTCAAGATGACTAAACAGAGGCTGTCATATTTTGGCCATATCATGAGAAGATATGACTCTCTAGAAAAGACAATAGTGCTTGGTAAGGTAGAAAGCAGCAGGAAAAGAGGAAGACCTCATTACAGGTGGATAGATTCAAGCAAGGAAGACTCATCCCAAAATCTAGAGGACTTGAGCAGGATGGTTTAGGACAGGGTGACTTGGACATCTCTCATCCATAGGGTCAACATACGTCAAAATTGACTTGATGAACAACAAATAAAGTGAGATCACACGCATATTATTCTATACAGTTTCACAAAACACATTGGCGTAAATCAAACTGGGTAGTCCCAAGTACAGTCCCTGGAATTTCCAGAAGTATTGCCTTATCAAGTGCCCTTTGATTCAATGGGTCTACTCTAGTTGGTGCTAACCCTTGGATTTCAGACATGATGACATGAAAGAATACTTGAAGCCAGAAAACTATCCCCAAAGACTGTGGATAGTATTATCAAAGTTCTGAAAGGATATGTCCAGTCTTCAGTAGACTGAACTTATGGCTATTTGAATAATGTGCAGTCATTGCTGGCCATTTCCACACTAGCCTGTTATAGTGCGATGATTCCACTTTCAACCTCCTATGGAATGCTGGGGTTTGCAGTTTAGGGAGGGGCCTGCTGGCCCCTCCCTAAACTGCAAACCCCAGCATTCCATAGGAGGTTGAAAGTGGAATCATCGCGCTATAACAGCCTAGTGCAGAAATGGTGACTGTTATGAAGTTTTGAAGATGTATCTGTTTCTTAGCAAACAACAAACAACTGGTACATTCTGTGCATTTCCCCCCTGTACCTGGGTTATACAAATAGTGGACATATTGATGTATTGCTGGTTATTTTATGCAAAACCTATGCGTCCGTTTGTACTTTCATAAAGGAAATAGAATTAAATAACTTCATTTTATACAATCAACTGAATGAGAAAAGGGTAAACCAGAATAATAGAGCAGAATATCATTGTCATGTTACTGTTTGGCCTGCAAAATAATAAAACACAATGTATCAAAAATATTTTTCCCTCTTTAAATCTTATGTCATGTTTGCACAAATTAATCAAGAATTTCCCCCAGTTTTGATATAAGGTAAGTTGCAAAATATTATTCACTTTATATTGTTTTGACACAGAAGTCCTCATTTTATCTTGATTTTAGGGACAAATGGGACAATACACCACAAAACATGCCTTTTCCAGATGTTCTGTAGTATTTATGGTAATATTTCCAATAACATGGTGGTGGTTGAAGAATGATTGACAATATCTGATTCTGAATATTATCCAGCTGTTCAAGGGAGCAAAAAACTATATCTCAATTGTATGTTTGTGAATGTATGAGTGCCACTGCTAATTTTACTTTGTGACAAACTTGGTGGCCGAAATAATTGGCTAAGTATTCATTTCTCAAGATTTAGGACGAGGTTTCACTAGCAAATAGTTTAGCGCTCACATAATTGTAACTGGTAGCAGAGAATATTATTTTGACATATAAGATGCAATTAAAAGAATGCCACCTTACACAGCAAGTCGCCAATGTGTTTTGAAGCACGAGATACAATCCAAAATGGACTTCCTTGTAAGTAAGTCCAGTTGCAACCCCATGGGACTTACTCTGAAGTAAATGTACACACTCAAGTGGTAGCAGAGAGAAAAAACAGTCCAACTGGAGGCTCAGTTTGACAAGCCTTGCTCCCAACTACCCCAGAACAATTCTTTCCCTCTACTGGGTTTGCTCCCTGGCATTGGCAATAATATCACCTTGCTCAGAGTTACCACAATTATTAAATTATCTTAATATCCCTGCCTCCTCTGGTGATCTAATTTTTCAAAACTACCCAGCAAAACTCCTCTTAGTATATGGTACTTTGGAATGGTCGGTCTCTTCCTAGTCCTCCCCCTCCTCCTTTGTAATATCAAAATGACACATTAAAAATAAATAAAGGGGGAGATAATTTGGGCCTCTTTAACCTTAGTCATGCAGAACCAGTGGGATATGGTAAAGGGGAAGAGCGGACATACCTGGGAGAGACGAGAGCTCCTTGCTGGTTTCTCCTTCTTCTTTTGCTGTACCTGTACTGGGAAAGATATCGTCATCCCGAAACCACTGACGAAAAGCTGATCCATGCTACATTCCACATGCTCCTAGTATTTCACCTATGTCCCATAGTATTTTTTTTTTTAAAGGGGGAGTTATTGCTGCAGAAAAAGAAAAAACACACACGAGAAAACTGGTCATATAGTAGGAATAATTGCTGCAGTCCAGTTCACCCTCCACCTCTCTCTCTCTCTCTCTCTCCCTCTCTCTGTACAAGGCCCCAGATGATTCTGACTGCATCCTTCCATCCATAAATCATTCCCCTTATTCTATTGGTTACATGCTACATGGCAAGTATTGATTTTTTCTCTTGCCTCATCACTGGAGGACCTGTGGTTTTTTGTGAGCCTGTATACACACAGATAGACACATATGCACTCAAAGCAGATGTATATCTCGTGCAGAGGGGCATCTGCACATTCACAAGCTCACACACACGTAGAAACAGACTCGTACACGTTACCAGAAGCTTGTGATTAATTTTTTTAAAAGTAAAACCTGCATTTCTCAGTGATAAGGGGGAAAAAACATTAACTTTGCCCGCAAGGGTTCCATAGTTAAACTGTTCTGGAAATGCAACATCAAGAGCTGGCAAAGATAGATTTGGATGTGGTGGTAAATGGGGAATTCAGAAGCCTGAGATACTTCAGGTAGGCGGTTCAAAAGAAGCAGACTCTAGTGTTTAGGGTGGAATTAGATGTGACAATAGAAGCAAGGCTGCTGCTGAAAGCAGAAGAGCTTCCTCTCTTGTCTCTTGTGAAATTCACTGCATGACATGGGCCATTTCCGCCCTACACTGTTATAGTGCTATTATTCCACTTTCAACATCCTGTGGAATTCTGGGGTTTGCAGTTAAGGGAGGGGCCTTTAGAATTCTCAGCCAGGGAGCTCTTTGGCAGCAGGAAACTACCAACCCCAGGATTTCACAGGATGTTGAAAGTGGAATAATAGCACTATAACAGTGTAGGGTGGAAACGGCCATAATGTCACTGTGCTGGAAGTTTCCACACCTGAAGTTGCCACTGATAACGGATGATGCCAAAGGGAGGATGATGAAGGGCATGATGATGTGACATTATGCAGCAAATCCCACCGATCCTTCCAGGGAAGAGTGAGGAAAAGAGCTGCCAACACAGTCGTGGAAAGGTTTCTCTGGTTAAAAGATCTCAGGTGACAAATTTGAGGAAGACTTTGGTTCAAATCTAATTGCTAATCCCAGCTAAAACAGACCTGTCCAATGACCTGCTGAAGGGTAAGTCAACAGCTATTTAAATTCCATTGATTTTATGGGTCTACTCTACTGGGAGGACTAGCAATTGGCTTTAGATTACTGGCCATTTCTGCACGACACTCTTATAGCGCGATGATTCCACCTTCAACCTCCAATGGAATCCTGGGGTTTGCAGTTCCAGGAGGGGCCACTTGGCCCCTCCTGGAACTGCAAACCCCAGGATTCCATAGGAGGTTGAATCATCGCGCTATAAGAGTGTCATGCGGAAATATTCACTGTCTTGTACCACTCTAGTCAACTGGACAGTACTGAGTTCAAAAGACTAACATTTTGGCTAAGGATAAGGTCTTTTATAAAAAGCAAAAGAAAATACAACAACATTACAATATCACAAAGTAATACAAAAGATAAACTACAAAACAAAGACCGTACATAAAAGAAGATAAGAAAACAGAATACTATATATAAAAGAAAACTGTAAATGTCAAATTAAACTAACTAAACTACAACCAACTAATAAATAAAACTACAAATAATTTTAAAAATTGGTTCATGCTCTCACTGCAAACAGCTCATATTAAATAAGCAGTCACACTTAACTTTAAAGTCATTAGTTAAAACCAATGTCAATTCTTATTGTTAACAATTATAACCTTGTCAATAATTATAGCCTTATTTTCATACTCAGAAAATTACCTAGTTAATTAAAAGACAATTGTAATCAACAGTAGTCAGCTTTTAACATTATTTCATTAACTATATTTACTTACTTATATCATAAATATTATAAGTCTTCACAACATTTTTAGTAGACCTTCAGCATCGCTAACAAAACCATACATTGTAAATATTATGAGAAACCTAAAACAGCAACAAACTAAACGTTATCTATTGATTTTCATATTACACTTCTCGTGTAACATTAAACAAGTCTGAACTTAAAGAAACTGAGCACATTAAAAACCTGTTGTCATCAGTTCACCCTCATTTTTCTTTAGATCATCAATCAGACATTTCCATTCAGAAAAAAAAATCACTTTTTGTTTGTCCCTTTAACCTATATGTGAGGTTATCCATTTTAACAATTCCCAGCGGTCTATTAAACCATTCTTCCATTGATGGTATCTTGATTTCCCCCCAGTATCTACTTGTCTTGTTGCTAATAACATACATTGTGTACCAATTTATGTTGTTTCTTGTTAATAGTTGTGTCTTCTTCCCAAATTCCTAACAAATATAGACAAATAATGCTGTTTTGATGGCCAAAATCCTAATGGTGTCATACACATATGTAAATTCCCTTACACATATGATTGTGGATTTGGCTACTGTGCAACAGATGTTCATAGCTGTGTAAGTGGAGTTCTACAAGTGTAATAATTTCCCATGGACCTGACTCCTATTGTTTGTTCTGAGCAGAGAGAAGCCACTGAATTAACTGGATTTACCTACATGTTGAGTCACCATTCAGTAACTGATTCAGTGGGTCTACTCCAGTTGGGACTCACCAACAGGATCCCACCAGTGCAGTGCACATTCTTGGATGGTGTGTAATTATTCATCAGTGGTTTCGCTGCACTACTTGATCCACTAGGAGTTGAGAAACAGCCACTTGGCCATTCCCCACAGCAGAAGAGGACATTATAAGTAAGCACACTGGCAGATACATAATCAACTGCACAATGCTGGTATTCAGCAGAAGAGATGTGTATCACAACCATGGCAACCATGATGTAGGATCCAAGCTGATAATTTATAGATACCAATTCAAAGGACCAGTTTTAACCCACAAAGCCCTAAACTGGACTCTTGCTTGCAGCTGATAGCAATATTCTTGGTGTGTAAATAGTCTGACCAGGTATAAGTTGGCTTCTTGCATTCTTTCCACCTTCCTGAGAATATTAAATACTAAGTCAGTGGGGAGAATCCTGCAGCCCAGGATCCAAACATCTCCCCTATGACCAAAGCTTATGTATCTCCTTTGATCTTCTTCCTCTCCCATGTGGGCTATGCCAATCATCATCATCATCATCATCATCATCATCATCATCATCATCATCATCATCTATATCCCATCTTTCTCCCAAGATTGGGACTCAAGGCCTGGAAAGCCTGGTGGGGGTGGGGCAGTGGTGGACTGGAGGTGGGGCAGTGGTGGGGGGTGGCGGAGGTAGGCAGAACGGCAGCAGCTGCTGCTGCTGTCCCCCCACACCAGGCCAGGAAGGACCCTGGTGGGGACAGGGTGTGGGCCAGGCTTGAGTGAAAGGGTGGGGGGGTTCCTGCTTTTTTGCACTCCCTGGCACTGTGCCTGGGGCACACATCCCAGTTGCCCCATACAGGGTATGCCTCTGACATGCTGCCCCCCAACAGGGAGAAATCTCTATTGATGCACACATTTTCCACATGCAGGATAGGATTGCTAGATGAAAGAAGGGGCTGGCCTCTTGCCCCTTTGATGGTTGTGTAGAAGAGGAATTTCACCAGGTACTGCATGAGTGGCAAGCAAGACTTCCTGAAATTTTAAGAAGCTGTTACCATACCCTACCACCCCTCCTGCAAGATATGTGATTTTTATAAATTGGACTTACTGATGACTAGAGAACATGATCAAAACCATGCTGACTGGAGAACATGTTTCAGGATCAAGCTGACCTGAGAGGTGTTCAGGGTCATTAGCTGATGGGTTTGTTTTAATTCTTTTATCACGCTAGGCTCTTTGCATTTCTGAATACAATAAAAGACAAACGGCCCAGACTGGTAAGCAATCAGAGACCATGCCTCAATCATATCCTACGGAGATCTTCCCTATACACCCTACCTGACCAAACATTAAGAGATCATCATGAGTCTGACCAATGTTTTATCACTCTGGAGTTAAGTAATTGGCTAATTCCAGACCCCTTGGTCAATCCTGTGGGAAAGACATTATGTCTTTATCATCATACCCCTTCAAGGCATGAAATAAGGTATAAAAACCCTAGCTTTGACCCCAGCCTTTTGTAGTGTTGGATGTAGTATGTAGAATGTAGACCAGACTGGTCTTCCTCTGTGCCACCTTCAGACACTGTCTGTGTCCCTCTGCTGTGACCCCTTCTTCAGGACTGGTAAATATCACCCTTTCCACCACTAATCTATTCAACTTTTCTCACCTTGCATTCTGATAGCCCTGTATGGTTCTTAAGAGTGTCTGACTTCTCGTGTGTTTGTCAATTCAAATAAAATACTTTGTTTAACTGGAGTCCTCTCTACAGTTAGTGCTGATACACACAGGTAAAAAGATCCTGCCGTTACCCCCTTCTCACAGGCCTCCTTTGAGCTACAATGCCTCCAAATTCTAAGGAGACGCTGGCATTGTGGGTAGACCTCAATATTCCCCACCTCTTAGGGTAACAAAGCAATCTTTTCTTTAGTGGTGTAGGGCATCATTTGGAGTAGCAAAAAACTGGTCAGTGTTATTTACTGTCAAACCAACTTTGGCTTAAGGTGACCCTATAAATATGCAACCTCCAAGAGTCCCAGTCTTCAGCTTAGATCTCACAAATGCAAGAGCTGTGGCTCCCGGTATTGAATCAATCCATCTGTAACGTGGTCTTTCTCTTCACCTACTGCCCTGCATTTTACCATATGGTTTTGTTTTTTTCTAATAAAATCATGTTGTCTCATGATTGTCTGAAATATAACAGCCTCATTTCAATCATCTTCACTTCTAATGAGATATCAGGCTTGATTTGGTGTTGGATCTTCTCATTTGTCTTTTTACTACTCCATGTTACCTGTAGAACTCTTCTACAGGACTATATTTCAAATGAGTTGATCTTCCTCCTGTTAGCTTCCTTTACTGTCCAGCTTTCACAACCATACATACAACTGGAACTATGTGGCATAGATCATTCTGACTTTGGTATTCAAAGATATATTTTTATACCTGAGGAACTAATCTAGTTCCTTCATGGTTGCCATTCCAAGTCTTAAGTCTTCTTCTAATTTCTTGACTATAATCTCCATTTTTATTAACAACTTAGCCTAGATATCACCCCCAGGATGCTTGAGAATAGGGTTCTCCCACAAATACAGAACTTGACCATCTTTGCAAGATACTGGCTGATGTTGCTTAGGCGGAAGCACAGAAATGTAATGGCTTGTAGTTTTGCTGAGCTGAGTTGGCCTAAGAACCTGGAATTCTAAATATAGTAGGGAGGTTAGTATGCCTGAAGCAGAGTTCATAGCTGTGGCAGATGACCTACAGAAAGCCGTCAAGGTTGGAGAGATCTTCAGCAACAAACTTGGTAAGTAGTTGTCACAAAGGCATCTGGGACATCACTAACCAAAGTGCTGATTTTTTTCCTGGATATGGTGAAAGATTGGGAGAGGGAACAGCAGAGGAACAACTCTGGCAACCTCAATGCCGAGTACAGTAATTTTGCTGGCTTCATCTCTCTCCATTTCTCTCCTCTTAAGTTCCTCCTCCTAGATGTAGTTCTCTGTTGATTGAGATCATCTGGGTAAGCATTATTCTGCTTTCCCTTTTTAGCTGTGGTCAGAACAGAGAGATTGCAGGGCAAGGCATTTTATGAAACTGCCATCTGCAGGAGATATGAGCTGCCCAACTCTCTATAATTGTTGTTGTGTGCCTTCAAGTTGTTTCTGACTTATGGCAGCTATAAAGCAAACTTATCACAGTGTTTTCTTGACAAGATTTGTTCAGAAGGGATTTCCCTTTACTGTCCTGTGAGGCTGAGAGAGTGTGTCTTGCCCAAGGTCATCTAGTGGGTTTCCATGGCCAAGCAGAGATTCAAATCCTGGTCACCACAGTCATAGTTCAATGCTCAAACCCCTACACCATGTTGGCTGTGCTGCATAGAGGACAGAATATATCTATATATACTTGCTGCTAATTGGCAAAGACTTGGAACAATGATTAATACAAATTAAAGAAGGAAGTGCAAAAACAGGGTTACCTTTGTGACTAAAGATATTTGATATCATTTAGAAGCAGGGGATGAAGACATGGAAGTAGTTAAGGATTTTCTCTATTTTGGCTCCATGATAAATCAGAAAGTGTAGTTAAGAAATCAGAAGGTTAGTACTCAGAAGGGCAGCTGTGAAGGAACTAGATAAGATTTGGAAGTCCAAAGATATGCCATTCAATACAAAATTTAGAATCATTCATGCCATAGTATTTCTGATTTCTAAGTATTGTTGCAATTTTGCTCCTCCTGTCTCTAGATCCATGATTTGAGGACAGGAAAGCTAGCTGGGATACTATGTGATGTTTCAGGCTAGGGATCTCTTAGGGACAATGTAAATCATCCCTGAAAAATATTAGTTTACAGAACAGAAAAAGTAGAGGGAAAACCTCAGGTCACCCCAATTATCTTACTCTATCCTGTTAGGCCCTGTAGGATTCTTGTTTCTTTGTGCCAAATATGATTGCACACTTCTTCACTTCCAGTATAAAAGCTTTCTTAGGTCATGCTCCATAGGTACACAGTATACATGGATCAGGAGATATGGGACAATGCTCCTGCCAGTGCTCCTCTCCCATGCAGTTCACTGTGGTCACACTACTTTGTGCATCTACACAAAGTTTTCAAGCTGGAGTTGAGAATTGTAAAGCCACTTAATTACAAGGGGCACCTATGAACGTGGAGATCCTGCCTTTGAGATGCAGGTAAACCTTTGGAGATAACCTGTACGTGTAAAGATCAGGAGCTGGCCTTGCTAGCCTGAAGGATGTGTGACTTTGGGGGCTTTGCCAGCTGCATGATATGCTGCCCCTTTCTCCAGGTACTTGCTGCATAAGCAGAGAACAGGTGAAAAATGATAAAAAGTATGAATGTACTAAGTTGGAGAGTTAGCAGGTGTGTAGAGTAAAACATGCTCCAGGATTCATGTTGCTCAAAGGTAGACAGTTGGCTAATGTTTACAGTAAAACATGCTCCAGGATTCATATGGCTGATTTCTAGAAGAGGATAAAGACACCAGAATTGATCCCAACTATTTAGGCTAAGAGTGGGAATCATGTAGTACATAAACCGCATTTAATCTCCAGGACATTTGTTTTTGGAAGTACATATAGTGCTTCTTTCATGATAGTTTAAGATGTATAGTCAGGCTCAAGTTGTGCAGTTCACAAGCATGGAAGAAGACAAGAAAGATGACAGACATGAGCTCCAAATAATTAGAAGGAGCAAAGGATGATTAGGTTTAACCGAGAACTAAGCTGGACTTTCCACCAGTGGATTTCTTCCAGATGGGATGGGCGCTGGGGCTACTGGGCTAGGCACAGGTGTGACCGGCAGTGGCTTCTCTCCACTCAGGCCTGAAGCAGCTTCTATTTTAACCTCTGTGTTTTCTGGGGCCTCTCCTTCCCTGCCCTTTGGATCTACACAGTCACCAGGATTTGCATCAGAAGAGTTTCTTCTTTGTGACCCAAGTGGTTCAGAACCTTCACTGGCATCAACAGACTTTTGTGCTGTTGACCTAGCCCAGGAAAGTGGATTCTCTTTTGTGTACACAAAGATACAGGATGTCATCTTGTTCCTTCTGCCTCCTGGCTGTTTTTTTGGTAAATCAAAACCCAAGTTGAAATTGGAGCCACCACCTAGTGGTCAAAGAAACCTCAAAGTGTTGCGCTGACTGGGGTCCACCCCTTTGAAAGTGGTCGCTGGCAGTAGCTAGAGAGAGGGTGCAGATATATAATCTTCCATTGGCCTCTTACTCGGGCGGTTTCTTCACTCTGGTTCCTCCTTGGCATGACCAACACAATCTCCAGGACATTTTTTAAAAAATATTTTTATTAAAAAACAGAGACACAATAACAAAAAAAGGAAAAAATAAGAAACAAAAAACAAAACAAAACCCAGAAACACAAAGTAAAGTATTATTACAATCCATTAAAAAGAGAAACTTTATGTCCCATCCACACCTACCCAATTTCTATCTTCCTTATTAGTGTTTTTTCACTATGGATTGGAATTAGAAATGTATTAAATAATCTTCTTTAATCCTGTCATTCAAATATACAGAGGATACATTACCAATAGTTAGCAATCATTGGCCCTTTTCGCACGGGCTTTCCCGGGCGAAATAGCCCCGTGAGCCGTGCGGGAGTGGGAGTGCCGCTCCGCATGATGCACTCCCACTTCCGGCGCTCTCACGGGGCTGCAGCGGCGCGAGCGCGGGGTTTTTGATTTTCGCTTTCAAGCGAAAATCACCCCGCGCTCGCGCTACGCTCCCGGCGCCCACACGCACTCACCTGTAGTGCGGTGCGTCGGGGAGGCGGCCGGGTCGCGCTTCCCTCCCTCCGCTCCTGCGGAAGGAAGGGGCGGGGCGGGGAGCTAGCGCGGCGGATGCGAGAGCATCCTGCTTCGCACGGGCGGGGGGCTGCTCGCGACAGCCTCCCGCTCGCGCGCGCGCGCGGGGGGCGGGCGCGACTGTCGCTCGCTCCTGGCGCGCGCGGGGGGGCGGGCGCGACTGTCGCTCGCGCCAGGAGCGAGGGACAGTCGCGCCCGCCCCCCGTGCGCGCGCGCGCGATCGGGAGGCTGTCGCGAGCAGCCCCCCGCGCGCGCCAGGAGCGAGCGACAGTCGCGCCCGCCCCCCGCGCGCGCCAGGAGCGACGGGCTCCTTTCTTGCGCGCGCGGGGGGGATGGACTCGCGAGCCGCCGCCGCCTCCGGGACGGTGTCGTTTCCCAGCTGGTTCCTTCGGTTGCGGAAGGAACCAGCGGGGAACCGGCAGGCTCCCGAACTAGGCTTTTCCCGCAAGCCGCCCGCCCCCGCTCGCGCAAAAAGCCTAGTGCGAAAAGGGCCATAGTCATTCGATTTGATGCTATTTGGCATCAATATAAATACTTATATTGACAGCTCCTTCTCTCCTTTCACTTTAATATAATTCAAAATCAGTTACCATTCTCATTCAAATTTTATAATAGATTCCACCTTTAGTAATATTGTTAACTTTTCCATTTTCATTGCTTCAAGTACTTTTAAAAACCAATTCTCAATCCAAGGTTTTCCTTTAAGTTTCCATTTCTGGTTATAATTAATTTTTGCTGTTGTCACCAAGTAGAGTATTAACTTTGTTTATTTCTTTGGTATGGCATGATTTTCCAACATATTCAGTAGATACAGTTCTGATTTCATTTCAAAGTTTAATACCAGAGTCTGTGAGGTAAATTTATGTATTTGTGCCCAGTATTTTTTTGCTACTGGGCAAAGCCACCACATGTGGAAGAAAGTGCCTTTAGGTTCTTTGCATTTCCAACATGTTTCTTCCTTTAGTCTATATATTTGAGCTAATTTGGCAGGGTTATGTACCACCAGCACAACATTTTATAATAATTCTCTTTTAATCCAACATTCACAGTGAATTTTAAATCCCTACACACACTTTTTGCCAATCATCATAATCGATAGTGTGTCCAACATTTTGAGCCCATTTTACTGTTTCTTTCTCCAATTCACATCTGAGGAGGATTTTATACAATTTTGCTGTCATCTTTGGTCTTCGAGAAGAATTTCATCTAATTTATTATTTTCTTTTGCAATGCCATATAATTTCAAATCCATTTTGAATCACTCTTGGACATTGTAAAATCTTCTCTGGACTTGGGGTTTAGGCATTCTTCTGTCCAGCAAATCAAATCCTTGTGTCTTCTATTATAGAAATATTTAATTAAACCACTGATTTGAAAGGCTTCCAGAGGAAATATCCAATTTGGGATTTTGTTGTAAAATTTCCTCTTGTATATATTTAATCTCCAAGACATTTTTGTGGCCCTTTGCCCCCACTTGGAACTCCTTTTTTTGTTCAAAAATTAGAATTGTTAATTCTAATTCTCCTCTAGAATAAGCCATGCTCCCCCACAGCTTGTTCTGCCAGAAAAAAAAACTAGGTTTTGTTTTAAAACAAATGTTGATTTCTTTAAAAAAACAACAACAACCAGAAGTGACCTTCCAGTTACCTCTTGATTCATGTGGAGGAATGGTGTCATCTCCAGATGGTTCTGGAACTGGAAAAAAGACATCTGGATGCTGATTTAGCCCATGCTTGTGGGTAACAATAGGAATTTAATGTCTCCATTTGTCACCAGTATGAGAAGCTGTCGGTAATGGAGGTCATTTAAATGAGGGATATGTTGAGAAAGACACAGAGGTCTTAATCATTCCTTCTTCACCCTTTATTTTGGGCTGGCCCAGATCTTAAAACCCATAATGGAGAATACACATCATGGGGAGGAGGATTTTCAAAGTTTTGGTGAAGGTGTTACTCCAAAACCATGGGTGGCTCAGGGGTCCACCCACAATGTCAGTACCTCCATAAAATGGTGGGGAATATTAGCTCAAAGAGGGGGCCTTTGAGACAGGGCTGACCTTACGAGATCTTTTACACCTATATTTACCAGTACTAGTGCAGGTAAGAACCAGCTGGCTATCCAAAAGGAAGCTTATTTGTGCTTTATTGGTAGAATTAACAATCTTACACACAGAAGATCCAAGCAGACATGCAATCACACAAGGCTAACTGAAGGAAAAGAGAGAATAGTTCTGGATAGTGAGATTTTGGAGTGACGTGGGTGATATTTACTAATCCAGAGAAGCAGTAAAGAAGCAGCAATGTGGCTAAGATGCAAGTCTAAAGACAGTACACAATCTGGAGTACAAGGGTATTAATGGTTCTCCAGCTGAGTAAACAATGGAGTCCTGAGAGTGGACAATTAGGTCCAGAACGGGCTAATGGTTTTAGCATGAAGTGACAAAGGGCTAATAGCTATCCTGGTAGCTCAGTACTTGTCAGACAGGTTTGATAACAAAGGAGAGATTTGCTTGGTCAGAGAAAAATGAATTATCAGCCTTCTTGTGGGAATTTTCCAGATGCTATTGTCTAACAGGTTGAGTCATTAAGGTTAACTGCAAACCCATTATCTCAGGAGTTTCCTGCTGATTTCCTAACTATGAGCTGGCTCCTCCTTGAGGTCTCCTCTGGCCTAATTTGCAGCATTTGTTTTTGACCAGTCTTTTCCTCTTATCTAGCCTGGCCATAAAGCCATAGCAGGATATATTTTATATTTATGCCAATTAATATATTTTGCCAATTAAATTCTATTTTTCCATTTGAACCATATCAAAGTGTGGGAGTATACAGCCTGATAACAACCTTCAGGTCACCCTATTATCAACCACCTTGCTTAGATCTTGCAGATTCAGGGATGCGTCTTGCTTGATTGAGTCTATCCATCTGTAATGCTGTCTTCTTATTTTCCCAATGCCTTTTACCTTACTAAGCAGTATTGTCTTTTTGAATGAGTCATGCTTTCTCATGATATGGCCAAAATACAATAGCCTCAGTTTAGTCATCTTGGTTTCAGGCTTGATTTGCTCTAGAATCCATTTATTTTTCTTCTTAGCAGTCCATGATATCCATAGAATTCTTCTCCAGCACTATATTTCAAATGAATTGATTTTCTTCCCATCAGCTTTCTTTACTGTCCAGCTTTCACAAACGTAGTTAGAAATGGGGAACACGATGGCACAGAGAATCCTAACTGTAGTATTTAATCATATATCTTTACACTTCAGGATCTTGTCTAGTTCCGTCATAGCTGCCAAACAAAATGCATCGTGCAGACATAGCTTAAAAGTATAGCAGGTGGAAGCTACATCTCCATGATGCAGAATCCATGCTGTGTCTCCTGTCTCCTTTCTGTTCAAACCTATCTTTTGCATGCTACCCATCCCTGAAATAGCCATATAGTGGCTGGTAGAGAGCACGGGTTATCTGAGAAGGGTCTGGCTCTGTCCCTATAGCCTGGCATACAACAGTGAAGGCATCCTCTGGGATCTCCCAGGGGTCCTCTAAAGATGCTGGAGGACAAGGTCATCATTGTGCATCTGGCTAGAGGGACATGGCCTTCTGCTTCTGAAGCATCCCCACCCACCTCCACCGGCTGTATAGTGGTGTCTCAAGGATGGGCATAATGCAAAAGGCAGGTTTAAAGAACAGTTTGGCTGTGGTGTCAGGGAGGCAGAGGAGTCCATCCTCTCCAATGACCAAAACAGTGAGTTACACAGACATAGGTTATTCTTAATTGTGCACAACTCACTAACAGGATGCTGTGAGGGCTTTTGCTTATCTCACCACTATGGCACCAAACGTGAGGATCTCCATTTATCCCATTACTGTCAACATTGCTTGTGGGGACATTCTGCATGTCCTCATGTTTCCTCGGTGAGATGCTTGCTTCTTATCATCCCACAGGTAGAGAGCACCACCCACGAACCACTGCTGCCCCCACAGATACCATGAATAAAACCAGCAGCACTATTGTAGTATTCCCAGAGGCACAGGAGAATAATACAAAAACAATTTATTAAACAAAAGTACAACATGCAGTGAAAGATTACTTACTTAGCCCATGTATATCCTAACTGCCACTACTAACTTTTTTTTGTCCCTTTATAATTCTAACTGAACCCGGTCCTGGATCTAGAGCCCTTTCTGCACTAGCCTGTTATGGTGATATTATTCCACTTTTAACATCTTATGGAATGCTGGGGTTTGCAGTTTAGGGAGGGGCCTTTGAGGACCCCAGGATTCCATAGGATGTTGAAAGTGGAATAATAGCACTAAAACAGGCTAGTGCAGAAATGGCCTAGCTAAATCCTTGTCTCTCTCCCCAATTAACTTTAAGTCTAACTTTGAGAGACTTGTATCTCTTACTCTGTCTGGAATTTTCTTAGAAACATAAGTATGCATAAGTCACGCTACACATGTGGGTCCCAAAAGGCCCATTGTGCAACAGGTGTGGTGTGCTGATAGCAGTGGAAGAGGAATTGCACAGACAGCATGTTTGTCTGTGCTTTGTCTTTTGGCCAAGAATGTTTAAAGGTGACTGAGATTAATTAATTAATATAGGCCAGTATTCTACATTAGCTATTTGGTTAAGTATACTTAACGGTGAGAGACAGCGTGGTGTGGTGGTTTGAGTGATTGACTATGACTCTGGAGGCTAGGGGTCAAATCCTTACTCCGCCATGGAAACCCTCTGGGTGATGCCAGGCAAGTCACACTCTCTCAGCCTCAGAGGAAAGCAAAAGCAAACCCTCTCTGAACAAATCTTGCCGAGAAAAAACCATAGTAGATTCACCTTAGGGTTGCCATAAGTCGGAAACAACTTGAAGGCACACCACAAGAATACTTAACTGGGTTAAGTTCACTTAGGCCATTTCCGCACTAGACTGTTATAGTGCTATTATTCCACTTTTTTTAAAAAAATTATTTTTATTAAAATTTTTCATTCTTACAGGCATAAGCTCATAAGACTTGTTAATGTTTACAATATAAAATATACTATAACATACCATAATATACAACATATAATATACTCTTTTGACATGTTCATAAGACCTGTTCATAGGACATGTTATTATTTACAATATATAATATGCTATAATATACTACAATATACAGCATATAATATAATAATATAATATAATAATTAATACCTATTAATAATATAATTATATAATATAATATAATATAATATAATATATAATATATAACAATATAATATATAATATACTCTTTTGTATGATGTAAATTAAATTAACATAGATCTATATATATCATTAAGTCCATTCAGACCTAATTTCTTACTTTCCTTTTTCATATTTTTTTCTTAATATTATTATTGTCACATTTTTATTAATATTTCAATATTCTTATTCTTATCTTATTATGTAGTGTCTAAAATCTACCTATTGCTAAACTTCCATCTTCACTTATCTTTACAGCCTTATTCCTTTCCTTTACATAGGTTTGACCAGTTATTATCTATAAATTTTTTCACTGTTTCCATTTCTCTGTTTTCCTTATTATTCTTTTTTCTTCTCATTATTCTAGTTAAAGTGTCACAATTTATCAATTCTCTAATTTTATTTACCCATTCTTCCAAATCCAGTATTTCATCTCTCTTCCAATGTTTAGCAAAAATATTTCTCGCTGCTGTTATCATATATAATATTATATCTTTGTATTTGTTGTAATCTGTATCCATTTGATGATTCATGTTTAATAGAAATATCTCTGGTGAGAATGGAATGGGTATTTGTAAGATCTCCATCATATTTTTATGAATATTATTCCAATATTTCTTTGTTTCTGGACACATCCACCACATGTGATAAAATGTTCCAGTTTCTTTTTTACACTTCCAACAATGTTTTGATTTTGTTTTATACATTTTACTTAGTTTGTTTGGGTCTAAATACCATCTGTAGAAAATTTTTAAATAGTTTTCCTTTAGACTCTGTGCCAAAGTAAATTTTTGAGTATCTCTCCAACTTTTCTCCCAATTTTCCAGCATTATCTCATGACCTATGTCACATGTCCACACAACCATTGTATCTTTTACTATTTCTGTTTCTAATTCTCTATTTAGCATATATTTATAAAAATGAGATGTATGATGTCCTTTTTTCTCAAATATTTTTTCAAATTTGTTTGAGTGTTTTTCTCAAAACCTTCTATTTTTAAGTCCATTTTAAATCTTATTTTCATTCACGTATATAAAAACCACTTGCAGTTCCAACCATTATTTGCTAATTCTTCTCTTGTTTTTATTCTTAGGTCTTCCTTTTCATCCCTTATTATTATATCTTTATATGTAATCCAATTTTCTCTTGTATTTTTCCATTTCCTAAATAATTCTTCCTGCGGAGAAACCCATAATGGAATTCTGGAGTATATTTCCCCCCCATTTCTTCCAGATTTCTAACAATGATCTCCGGATGTAATAATTGGAGAAATTTCTGTCAATATTTGCTTTATTATACCAAAGGTATGAATGCCACCCAAACTTGAGATCTGCTCCTTCTATATTTAATATTCTTTCATTTTCTAACGTTATCCAATCTCTTAACCAAGTCATTCCGCTTGCATGGTAAAATAATTTTAAGTCAGGTACTCCGCAACCTCCTCTTTCTTTTTTCTTTTTCTATTAAGAATTTCCATTTAATTCTTGTTTTTTTTCTATCCCAAATATATTTTGAAAGCTCTTTCTTCCATTCTTTAAGACATCTTTCATTAATTATTATTGGTATATTCTGAAATAAATATATCATCTTCGATAGGACCATCATTTTTATTGCAGACATTCTGCCTAGTAAAGACAGATTCAGTTTTGACCATTTCCATAAATCTTGTTTGATTTCCTTCCATTTTGATCCGTAGTTATTTTCAAATAGTTAATTGAGCTTTTTAGTCAATATTATCCCCAAATATTTATTTTTTTTCTCTTCTTTAAAGCCTGTCATCTGAGTCAATTCGTCAGTTTCTTCCTTCTTCATATTCTTTGTTAGAATCTTTGTTTTCTCTTTATTAATTTTAAAACCAGCCAATTCACCAAATTCACTACAAATTTCCACCAGTTTCTTCATACTTTGATTTGGATCTTCCAAAAAGATCACTAGATCACCTGCATGAGCTTTTAGTTTATGGGAGGGCCGGCCCCTCCCAGAGCTGCAAACCCCAGGATTCCATAGGAGGTTGAAAGTGGAATCATTGTGCTACAAGAGTGTTGTGCGGAAATGTTCAGTGACAAAATTGCCACAACTGAGGTTCCCTCCGTCAGCCTGCTTTACAGGGCACCAGTTGCATAGGGAGAAGGAGGTTTATTTTGCTGGTAATCAGAGCACAGATGAATGATGTTTCCATCAGTTTTAGGGGGTGAGGGTCAAACCAGTTAAGTACACTGAACTAAGTAGCTGATGTGGAAATATTGAGCAGCATCCTCACTCAAAATTTCAGCAATAGATTACTATACAATAAGAGTCAGCATGGTGTAATTGTTTAAGCGTTGGACCAGAAACCTGGAGACCAGGGTTTGATTTCCTGCTTGCCCATGGAAACCCATTGGGTGCATGACACAATCAGCCCCAGAAAACCCATAATAGGTTTGCTATAAGTTGGAAATGACTTGAAGGCACACAACGGCCCTATTCGCACGGGCCTTTTCTCGCGCGACAGCCCCGTGAGCCTCGTGGGAGTGGGAGCATCGCTCCGCACGACGCACTCCCACTTCCGCCGGGCTCACGGGGCTGAAGCGGCGCGAGCACGGGTTTTTTGATTTTCGCTTCGAAGCGAAAATCACCCGCGCTCGCACAACGCTCCCGGCGCCCGCGCGCACTTACCTCTTGTGCAGAGCATCGGGAGCCGGCCGGGTCGTGCTTCCTTCCCTCCGCCCCTGCAGAAGGAAGGGACGGGGCGGGGTGTTAGCGCGACGGACGCGACACGTCCTGCTTCGCGCGCACGCGCGCGGGGGCAGACACAACAAGCGCCTTTCTTGCGCGCGTGGGGGGGATGGAGGGGACAGGCTCCTTTCTCATGCGCGCGGGGGGGAATGGACAGACGCGCGAGCCGCTGCCGCCTCCGGGAGGCTGCCGCTTCCCCACTCGTTCCTTCGCCTGCGGAAGGAAGGAGGGGGGAAATGGCACCCTCCCGGAGAAGGCTTCTTGCGTGAGCCGCCCTCCTCCGTAGCGCGAGCGCCGGCGCTGCGAAAAGGGCCAACAACAACAACTACACAATCCATGTAGCCCAACCCAACATGCGTGTAACAAGGGCAGTAAGAAATATTTCATGTGCGATGTATGATTTTTATAGTCTTAGTAGAGAAGTTATGAAGTTACTTTGTGTTTGTATATAGGCATACACAGTTAAAGTGCAAGCAGATTCTTCCAGAGCATTCCTTTTTTCCTGGATATTGAGAAGTGATATTGTTGTGGGAGACCAACAGAAAAAAAAAAGCAACAGTTACAGAATTGCTTTTTGACAACATTTATCTACCCACAAGCACCTAAAAAGAAAAAGTCCCCACATGATACCAAAGCAGACTTGAGAATTCTAGCAATAATAAAAGCTGAAACTGGAGAATATAAGGTCATCAGGAGAGAATCTATACAGGGTGCTTCTGTGGTTATTACCTTGAGGCTGAAATAAATGTCACGGCATGATGGCAGTTGAGCACTTGAGAGCTTTTCAAACAAAGCGAAACAAAAGGCTACACCACCCATTTGCAGCAAAAATCTGCTGCCTGAATACCAGCTGTCGAGCTGCAGACATTCTAATGGAAGGGTCGTGATTTCTGCTGGGTGCCAAATTTTACTTTCTCTTTGCATTGATTGAATTCAGTCAGGCTTAACCGTTCAACAAGATGCAACTGCTGCTGTTGGAGTATTGTACATAAGAGTTCAATAACTCTAGGCTTCAACAACTAACTAAGTCTATTGTACTTTGGACATGTATCTTTAGACAACATGATTCATTGGGAAAGTTGATAAAGCTTGGTAAAGTGGGAGGCAGTAGGAAAAAAAGGGGGACTGAATTACTGAATTTGATTCAGTCAAGGAAACCACAGTTCTGAATTTGCAAAATGTGAGCAAGACTGTTCATAACTGGGGTCTTGAAGCTACCTCTCCTGTTTGTTTGTTTGTTTGTTTGTTGTATGCCTTGAACTTCCAACTTGTGGTGACACTAGGATGATCCTATCATAGGGGTTTCTTGGCAAAGGTTTTTCAAAATGGGCTTGCTTTGCCTTCCTCTGAGTAAAACTTGCCCAAGGTCACCCAGTGAGTTTCCATGGCTGAGTGCTAGGTCAACTCCTGGTCTCACAGTATCCCAAGTTCAACATTAAAATTGCTACATCGCACTGGAGCTCCCTCTCGTTCATAGGATTGCCATAAGTTGAAGTGGACTTGAAGGTCAATAACAACAACCTCTGATATTTTACATGGGCTACTTAGTTGCATATGTGTAACCAAGGCCATTTCTGCACTAGCCTGTTATAGGCTGTTACTCCACTTTCAACATCCTAGGATTCCATAGGATGTTGAAAGTGGAGTAATAGTACTATAATAGGCTAGCGCAGAAATGGCCCAAGTCACATCTCCTGGCCCAAGCCCCCAAGCTCACTTTAACAGCCAGCAGCCACATGGAGCAAAGGAGGTCTCTTCAGCTGCTAATCAAGTCACAAAGACACCTTTCCAGCCTCAACACCACCAGCAAGTGAGGCTATGATAAGGAATTTTCAATGATGTCCTGCTTCTGATGGTTGCACCCTCTGACTGGGAGGGGACTGAACTGGAAACATTGCCCTCCTTGTCTCCCTCTTGCTCAATATGGATGCTGGCTGTTGAGTTGGGCTGGAGGTGGATATTTACAACTGACTACGTCAGATTAGTGAACACAAGGTGGTTACAGATATCTGTTTCTAGATTACAGATCTGTAACCGCAATGCAGAGTGCCAGCTAACAACAGCAGCAACAATAGGAGAGGACTACAGGCCTGTGCTTGTGGCTCAGCTTCCTTCCGTCTATGACTCCTCCCACTATCCATGTGTTTGCATGAACATATGATGTGGGGAAGCCCATGGTTGTAGGCTTGTACGTTGGTACAGTTCCCCAGATTGTGGAACCCAGCATGACGTGCCACTATCCTCTAGTACCTGACCTCCTGTGGAGGACCATGGCTTTGGATTTACCAAGTGATAAGAAGCCATTTAGATTTCTGATAGTGCCCCCAGTGTCATGTCATTTCAGGACATTGTGGGTAATTTAAATGGCTCTACCCACTGAAGGCTGCCTTGTCAAGTTCCCATAAGGTCCCAATCCAATACTACATAGGAAATTTAAATATACCTATGTCTGATGTAGAATGGGGCCAAGAATGGAACCAAGGGCACTTGCAAACCTGGAGCCATCACCAAATAGCTTCCTTGGGGAGAAGGTAACTGCACAGGAGACACAACAGACGGAAAGAATATGTGCAATTATTCATTTCTGGGTCGAAACAGAATACTTGAGAATCAGGAAGAATAAAAGAACAGCAAGACTTTTGTGCAGTTTTTCCTTGTACTCAAATGCCCCAAAGCGTTGTGGAGGAATTATTCTGAAGAGAAATATATGTGGAATTTTTATGCAGAAATATGTTTTCTGCACAGGATTCAGTGGCTGACATTGTGATAAGTATTTATGTTGTTGTGACAGCCAGTGTGGTGTAGTGGTTTGAGCTCTGGATTACAACCCTAGAAACCAGAATTAAATTCCCTGCTTAGCCATGGAAACACTCTGGGTGACCTTGGGTGCGTTACACACTCTCAGCCTCCCAAAACCCCATGCCTTAGGATCACCATAAGTTGGAAACGACTTGGAGGCACACAACACACAGCACACAGACAAAACCAGCTTGCAAACCAGCTTACAAATATGCGAAAGTGAATTGCAATGATGAGCAAAGTCCATGTTCTCAGGAGGGGAGCAGAGACATAGCTACATTTTGGGATCATTCTGCTAGAGAAGCTAGCAGCCTGCCTGAGCCCCACTGGTCAATGGGCATCATAACAGCTTGGGTCCTGCTGCTCAGTGGAACACTGCAGAAGACACTCTAATATGCATCTTCACAGTTCACTAGAAAAATTGCTCATGCAGCAGCCAAGAAAGCCAGCACGATTCTTGGTTGCATCAATAGGAGTATGGTGTTTAAATCAAGGGAGGTAATAGTATCACTCTGTTCTGCTTTGGTCAGACCTCATCTGGAATTCTGTGTCTAGTCCTGGGCACCTCAATTCAAGAAGGAGGTTGACAAGCTGGAGCGTGTCCAGAGGAGGGTGACCAAAATAGTGAAGGGTCTGGAAGCCATGCCCTATGAGGTGTGGCTTAGGGAGCTGGGGATGTTTAGTCTGCAGAAGAGAAGGCTAAGAGGGGACATGATAGCCATGTTTAAATATTTGAATGGATGTCATGTCGAGGAGGGAGCAGGCTTGTTTTCCACTGCTCCAGAGATTAGGACAAAAGGAGTAATGGATTCAAGCTGCAGAAAAGGAGGTTTCACTTAAACCTCCGGAAGAACTTCGTGATGGCCAAAGCTGTCCGGCAGTGCAATATGCTGCCTCAGAGTGTGATGGAATCTCCTTCTTTGGAGGTTTTTAAGCAGAGGCTAGTTGGCAATCTGTTGGGGGTGCTTTGATGTGTGTTCCTGCATGGCAGGGGGTTGAACTGGATGGCCCCTGTGGTCTCTTCCAACTCTATGATTCTATGGCCCTTTTCACACCTTACCTCGTCGCGGCAGTGGGGAGCGGCGCTCACACAGGCAGCCACTTACGCAAGCAGCTCATGACAGCCCTTTTTGCCTCCTGCATCACCTTCCTTGTAGTGCGACAGTGGCACTCGCACCCCACCCCTTCCTTCTGCAGTGCAGTCTGGGAGCTGTAGGCTGCATGGGGGAAGGAAGTGCGACCATCCCTGCTCGCTAAAGCACCGCACACAGGTAAGTGCGCGAGGGCGCCACGAGCTTTGCGCGAGCGCGCAGTATTTTCGGCTTAAAGTCAAAAATAAAAAATGCACGTGCGCCCCGCTTTAGCCTCGTGAGCATTGCGCGAGTGGGAGTGTGTCATACGGAGTGACGCTCAAGGGGCGCTCGTGCAAAAAAAAAAAAAGCATACGAAAAGGGCCTATGACTCTATGGTTCTATCCTATCAGGGACATCATCATAAGCTTACTCACCATAGCTTCTAATGCAACTAAGAGGAGAAGTCTGGGCCAGTGTTTTCTGTGCTGGAAGCCTATTTTCTGTGCAGAAAATTTTTTTTTTGTGTGTTTAAAAAATCTGTATATTGCTCTGCAGAATCATTTCTACACAACACTTCAGAATGTTTGAATATGGTGTGTGGAACTACAGCAACGACTCCTCTTCTCATGCAGGGACAAAATAACTGAAAGTTTACATTCCTTGTTGTTGTTGTGTACTTTCCAGTCATTTCCAACTTATGGTGACCCTAAGGCAAACCTGTAACAGACACACACATTCAGCCCCTAGAAAACTCGGGCCCTTTCTGCACGTTACCTGCTCGCGGAGTTGGGGGGTGCCGTTCACACAAGCAGCCTCTTGCGCGAGGCACTCGCATCGCTCCTCCGTTCTCCCGCAGCTGGGCTGCCGGTCGCGTGGCCATCGCGCGAACGCCCCTTCCTTCCTTCCGCAGTACAGCCTGGGAGCTGTAGGCTGTGCTGGGGGAGGAAGCGCGACTGGCCCGGCTCGCCCGACGCACCACGGGGCAGGTAAGTGCATGAGGACCCCAGGAGCATTGTGCGACCATGCAGCATTTTCGACTTAGACCTGAAAATAAAAAAATCCGTGCGCGGCCCGCTTTAGGCTCATGAGCGTCGCGTAAATGGGAGTGCGTCATACAGACCACCGCTCCCATTTACGCGATGCTCAAGGGGCCCTCTCGCCAAAGAAACTGTGTGTGAAAAGGGTCTCTGTTAAGGCCATTTCTGCACTAGCCTGATATAGTGCTATTATTCCACTTTCAACATCTTATGGAATCCTGGGGTTTGCAGTTGAGGGAAGGGCCAGGACTGCAAACCCCAGGATTCCATAGGATGTTGAAAGTGGAGTAATAGCACTATAACTGTGTAGTGCAGAAATGGCCTTAGTCTCCAGGGTGTGCAGTGCAGTACTCAAACCACTATACTGTGCTGACTTTTCAGACCATGCTGGTTCTCTTACATCCCTAGGTAACCCTACAGAGTCAGCTTCCCATATCCACAGGTTCTGTATTCATGGATTCAAGTAACCATGGCTTGAAAATTTTTAGAAAAGGCAAGAGATAAGTGGCTTTCACTCTTAATAATTTCAGAAAGATTTTAAGCTTGAACAATTTGGTTCCAAATCATTCAAGATTCTAATGAACAATATTTTTTTTAAAAGCTGTTTAAAATGAGCTCAGACATGAATAGTTAGCCAATGGTACCGGTGCAAACTTGGTGCAATATGTGTGAACTGCCTAGCCCAGAGAAGGTGAATTTTGCAGTAGCTGTGGTTTCTTTATAGCCATTTGCTTTGTTGCTAGACAGCTTTGGAAGCTAAATCTTTTCTTTTCTTTTCTTTCTTTCTTTCTTTCTTTCTTTCTTTCTTTCTTTCTTTCTTTCTTTCTTTCTTTCTTTAAGTTGCTAGTCTCTGCACAGACTTTTTGACAGCATTGTAACAAAACTCTAAAGCCATTCCATGTTCTTTATTGCATTTTCTATTGCTTTGTCCTATCGTAAATGAATGCAGCTGTTGCAGTTCTTCCATTGCCCTTGGGAATTTGGTCTACAGAGTAATATATCCCATATTCTGGATGCCTCTTTTGCCTTCTCTTCCATTCCCCCCATTCTCCTGCTTATTATCCTCTTTTATCACCCAAGCTAATTTCTGTCTCCTCCTTCCCCTTTAATGTTTCAATAGTTTCCTGGAGACAGACAGATAGTAAATGCAAGGAGGTGAGTGGTGGTAAAACTGTATAGAATTTCTTCCTTATGAGAGATCCATTTCTTTTTCAGAGGGACCCTTTGCAATCCCATTTCAATGTGCAGCCATGTGCTGGGATGGCTTTGGATAGATTGTATTCCATCTGGCCATGCAAAGCTTGGATGAGGGCAGGAAAGAGGAGGAAAGAGAGTTGCGGGGAATTCAAAGATCTTATGAAACAAGTCATGTGCAATTTATTACAGTCTTCCCTTCTGACAGGGCTAAGAACCAAGGATGCTTTTCTCGAAAGCAAAAAAACAACAACCATGCTCCACCTGAAACAGTTCAATCCAGCAGGGTGTATCATGCCTGCAGCTGTAGCTTCCCTTAGCTCTTAAATAAAATATTAGGGTGTGTTTCTATTGTTCCTTGGCTGTCATCAGTACATTGTTCAGCTGACTGGGGTTAAAGGTTATGTAGATTAGAACAGGCAGCTGTTTAGCAATCGTCACAGTTACTTGGTAACCCAAAGGCCAAGATACTCCGGAGGTAGAAATGTTGGTTGCTATGGGATTGATTCAGGTAAAATCACCTCCTTGCTGTCAGCAGAAGTATCGACTTCACTGGCTCAGCTTTAGGATACGCTCTTTCCAAAGGATAGGAATAATGCAAAGCAACTTCCTGGGGATTTTTACTACCCTCCCTCAGGGGAGAACCACATACATAGGATTTCAACTCTCCTTATTTGCTGCTCAGGTACAAAGCAATCGTGAGGGAGGTTTGTAATTGTCCGTGGTGCAATGACATCTGGAATGCTGATGTATAATTCTGGTGTTCATCCACAGTGGTACTCTGATTTCTGGGGTCCCTTGGGGGACACCTGAATGTACTCCATGTGATGGGGAATGGAAACTAACCAGAGCACGAGCAATAGCAATGCAAGAGGCAGGGTAACATAGCGGGGTCTTTTTACCCAGTTTTTAGGGGTCAGGCCAAGCCAAAAACCAACAAAGATGTCCAATAAATGATTTTATTGAAGGAAAGTCTCACGCACCAATGCAATCACACACCCACTCACTCAAGACCTATTAAGAAGCAAAAGAGAGGAAATTGGACAGGGGAGTATTGAAGGGGTGTAACTGGGGTAACACTGCACCTTTTACTGAAGTCCGTGGTCCGGGAAGACAGTGAAGAGATGAGACTCAGCACAAAGAGGGCTGAGGGGATTACTCAATGGACGGCGCAACGGTCTGCTGGGAAGACCAGAAGCAATCCAAAGAAACGCTCAAAAACTGGGACTATTTGTAATGGAAAAAGTACCTGGAGGACTAATCCTTTCCCGGGGAGAACAATGGGTGTTGCAGTGGGCATGAAGCTCTACAATGGTAATTTCCTTTGCGTGATGGGATTACAGGGTGTTACCACAGTCTCAGGATCTTCAGCTGTGTTTTGTAGTGTGACTTCTTGTAAATGGTCCTCACCTGATGGGATATTTGCTCAACTTGGGGCAGACACATTAATCCCTTCAAGTCGGCTTCTTGGGGCTGTTGACCCTTTGTTTATTGTGGGTTTACACACCTTGAGGTCTCCTGGGTCTATGTGACTGGGGATTTTACTGGCCTGACTTGGTTTTCGGTCATTCAACCGTGCCTGCCTACACGCTCATCCGGGCGACCTCTCTAGGCACATGGAATCATGTTTAATATCAAATTGTAGACCCCGGGATAGGGTTTTTCCATCGTAGTAACAACAGTGTATATTTATAGGGCAGTTACTTCTCTTTAACTGACATGGTTTCATTCTATGGAACCCTGGGACTGGCAATTTTGGGAGGTGCATTTAGAATTCTCATCTAGAGTATACCAATGCCTTCCCAAACTACATATCCCAGGATTCCACAGGATGGAATCATGCACTCAACTTGGAATCACAGCACTGTAATGGTGTATTAGGAGTGATCCCCTGGTCACTGCACCAGAAAAGAAAACTTATTGTAGAGCTAGAAATATATAGAAAAAGGCCACTGAAATAGTCAAGGGCCTGGAGCAACAAGGCAAGTAAGGGGAGACATGGTAGAGTTGTATGAAATGCTACATGGCCTGGAAAAAATAGATAGGAAGAAAAATCTCTCCATGACACCAAAACATGCAGTCAACCACTGAAGGTAAACAGGGAAACCTTGAAAACTGATAGAAGGAAGTGATTTTTAAAAATATATATAGTGCATAAATAAAGTCAGGAATTCACTGTCACAAGAGGCAGTGATGGCTGCCAACTTGAACAACTTTAGAAGGAGATTAGAGAAATTGATGGAGGCTAGAACCATCAATTGCTGCTAGGCAAAGTGGTTATGTAGCATCCCCAGTGAAAGAAAATATAAATGTGTATGTCATTTGCTAGGGTGTATGAGATGGAGGGTACCATGCATGGATCCCAAAACAGGAGTGGAGAGAGGCTCAAGGTTTTTGAGGCCCCTCCCTAAACTGCAAACCCTAGGATTGTATAGGATGTTGAAAGTGGAATAATAGCACTAGAACAGTCTAGTGCGGTAATGGCCTTACTTGGGAGTAAGTTACATTGAAGACATGGGGTAGGGGCTTCTAAGTATACGTTGTGCCTGCAAGAGTCTTCACATTTCAAGATGTCTGAATGGATGAGAAACTCAGTTTCTCACACCCCCTACAACATATACTCCAACTGTCCCAATTTGGCAGGAATAGTCCCCATTAATCCTCTGGTGTCCCACTTTTTCAGCTACTTTTAAAATGTCTTTGTTTCTCCCTCCTCCTCCCAGTTTCCTCTTTTGTCCTCAGCTTACTTTAATTGCTCCAAACTGAGTTTAAAGTTCAAAAATAGTTTCTGCGCAGTTTGTTCAGCAGCAGGGTGGAGGAGAGAAGGAAAGGCGAAGGTAAACTGCTGCAGCATCTCCCAGCTTGTGTCTTCTTCCTCATTTATTATTTTCTATTTTATTTTATCAAAAGTTTTCAAAGTATATACTGAGCAAAACAGAAAGAAAGCAACAATAAATTACAAGTAGGTATAAAAGACAAGTCAAACAAGAGAGAAAAAAAATATAAAAAGGAAGAATATTAAGCAGTAAATACTAAAAAGAGACAACTAAAAACAACAGAAATATTTTTAAAATGCAGTTTCCAGCTTTCCTAATGCAGGCTATAAATAACATCCTTTAAAAAATCTTCTCTGATTAGAAATATCCATCAAATGCTACCACTGCTACTCTTCCAAAAATACTAATTTCTGAATAGCACCAGTCAACAAATTATACCCTTTTCTTGCAAAAAGCGTACTAAAGATTCCCAATCTTTCATAGAAGTCACCACAGTCTTTTATCAATATTGCTAATTTATCAATTTCAGCTAAGTCCAACAGTTTTGTAGGCCAGTCCTCTTTTGCTGGAATCTCTGTACTCTTCCACTATAATTGTCCTGCTGCAATGGTTATATATCGTAGTATATTGTCATACTTCTTCTTTAGTTAATCTACTAATCTCAACAATTACAATTCCACTTTCAATTGAACATCAGCTTTCAGAATTTTATACACTATAAAATTTATTTGATTCCTAATTTTTTTTTTTTTGCTTTTTCACAGATTCATCACATATGATAAAAAGATCCCACTTCTTGCTTGCATTTCCAATGTCTGTTAAAAACCACTGTATGCATTTTGGCCAATGTTTCTGGTGCCAAATACCAGTGATACATCATCTTGTAAAAGTTCTCTTTAAGATCATAGCATAAAGCAAATTTAATTCCCTCTCTGACCATATTTTCTCCCATTGTTCCAGCTGTATATTATGCCCAACATTTTGTGCCTATTTTATCAATCTTTAACCAACTCTTCTTCCACTTCTAGTTTTAACAAAAAATTATTTATCTTAACAATCAAATGTTAATCATTTGAGCATAACTGTTTCTCAAATTTAGATTTAGTCAACTCAAAATCATACGCTTTTTTTTGTCCATGTTCTATATTTCAACAATTTGTCTGTGGGTGAACCATTAAAAACCATACCCTTCCAAAGTTAATTGCTCTTCCTCATTTATGACTTTCACCAGCTTTACAACACTGTGATGGTGCTTGGCCGCACATGTCCTAGTTTTCATCCCTGAAGCATTAGTTATTATTGTACATACAGTTGCATGCCCAGCTCCTTGCCATTGCTGCCTGTCCCCCAACATCTTCCACCTGAGGTTGCTTCCTCACTCTGTCTAATGGCAGGGCCGGCTGTGATATATGTCACAAAACATGTGTTACTGAAATCTCATCATTTCCTTTGAAAAGACTTACTTTCCTTCCGTCAGGCCACTTTGGCCTGATCTAATATGTCTCTTACATTCTGATGTTCTTTACCTTAAATTTGTTAGCAGGCCATACACCTCCACACTTTGATATGGTTTAATTGGTGAAATACGATTTAATTGGCAAAATTGGTATGGCCATGTTGGTTAAGAGGAAAAAGCTTGCTGAACATGTGTGTTGCGAATAAGGTCAGAAGAGACCTCCAAGTGTAGCCAAGTCATAGTCAGGAAATCACCAGGAAACTCCTGTGATAATGAATTTGCAGTTATAATCCAACCTTTAGAGACAATAGCACCTGGAAGACTCCCACAAGATGGCTGATTGTCTTAACTCCTTTCCCTCTGACCCAGCAAGCTTCCCTTTTGTCCCCACACCTGTTCGACAAGTACTGAGCTATCAGGACTACCATTAGCCCTTTGTCACCTAATACTAAAACCATTAGCTCATTCCAGATCTCATTGCCAATCTTAGGGCGCCATTGTTTACTCTGCCAGAGAGTCATTAACACTCTTGCCCTTATTGGGCATAACCCCTGTTTTTGTCCAGTCAACTTGAAGTACACTGATTGCTGGTTACCACTATGCTGCTTTGATTCTTGATTTGTGTACTGTTCATAGACTTGCATCTAAGCCACATTGTCTTCTTCACTGCTCTTCTAGATTGGTAAATATCATCCACTTTGACCTGAATTCTTGGTATCCAAGACTTTCCTCCCTTTTCCCTCGGTTAGCCTTGTCTGATTGCATGATTGCTTGGATCTTGTGTGTGTGATTAGTTCCCCCAATAAAACACAATTAAACTTCCTTTTGGATCTCTCTCTGGTTCTTCCCTGCAGAAGTACTGGTAAATAAAGGTACAAAAGATCTTGTTAGGGTACCCCCCCTCTTGCAGGCCTCCTAATTTGAGCTAATAATTCCCCACCATTTCACGGAGGTACTGGCATTGCGGGTAGACCTCTGAGTCACTCACATAGTCACATGGGTGACTCAGAGGTGACTTATGGTCACCCTATCGTACCATAAGTTGAAGGCAGTTAACAACAAGAACAACTGCGTGATGCAGAATCTGGTCTCCCAGTGCTGTATATAATGCCTTCACAAGTCACTACCAGGATGTCAGCCATGATATTTTGTGTAAAATGGAGAGGGGATGTTTAACAAAGACCCTTCATGAAATGTTTGCTTCTATGTGATTTAGGACCATATGAACTAGTTATACTTGTGGAACTCCATTTACCCAGCCATGAACCATTACTATTGTAATTGAATTACTAGCGTAATTGAAAAACCATATATAAGGAAACTTTATATTATGACCTGAATACTATTGTTAGTCTCAACTGGAGTAGAACCATTCAATCAGTGTGTCACCATTCACCAAATGATTCAATGGATCTCCCCTAGTAGGGACTTTTTAAAGTGAATATTGTTTTAGTTTTTTATGATTTTACATCCTTTTAATGTTTTTAACTGTTTTAAATGTTTTTAATGTGTTTATGTATTGTTGGAAGCTGCCTTGGGTCCCATTCCATAAGATAGGCAGCCTACAAATATAATAGAAATAAATAAATAATAGGAATTGGGCCTACATTCACAGATTCTGATAATCTAAATCTTGTGATTGCATGGGTCCATTTGCTCATAGAGCATATATTCAAAGTCCTGGTTATGACCTATAAAACCCTATATAGCTTAGATCCAGGATGTCTGAAAGGCCATGGCATCAATCCAACATCCTCTTAATGTAGGCCATTTCCGCACTACACTCTCATAGCGCGATTATTGCACTTTCAACATCCTATGGAACCCTGGGGTTTGCAGTTTCGGGAGGGGCCAGCTGGTGTAGTGCGGAAGAGTGTAGTGCAGAAATGGCCGTAGTGTAAATACCAGCATGAGGACGTATGTGACAGCAGCACTACACAACTCTCATGCAAAAAAGCAACATTGTGTAACACATGTCAGTGACCGGGTGCCATTGCACAATGTACAATACATGATGCACAACCACAGTGGCAAGCATAAGATGGGCAACTACAATGTGTAATCACAATGCAAAATATAGGATGCACAACCACAATGGAAGTAGAGGGTGCACCACTGCAATGCATAATCAGAATGCAAAATACAAAGTGCACAACCAAAATGCAAAATCAAATGCACAGCCACAATGGAAAGTATAGGATGCACAACTGTAATACATAATCATAATGCAAAGTATAGGTGGCACAACCACAGTACAAGATATAGGATTCATAACCACAATGTGAGGTATAAGGATGCACAGGTACAGTGTGCAATGTGCAACTTACAAAGAGAGGCGCAAGTGAACATGCTGCCTGTGCAACTCCACTTCTGCTGCTATCAGCAGAATATGTCCATTGTGCAACAGTGATTTTTGACCCTGCACGAGTAATGTGACTTATACTTGTGTATGTCCCTAAGTGAATGTCACTTAGTATCTCTCTCTTTATGAGCCTGCCTGAGTTTTTAAATCTTCAAGAAAGAGTTTTCTGTTAGTCCCACCATCATCACAGGTATGTCTGGTGAAGACTCGGGGGAGTCTTTTCAGTGGCTGCTGAGTCTTGGGGGTCTCTGCCAAGGGAGGCTTGGTTGGTCCCCTTGTTACTGTGGTCCAGGCCTAGCTGGAGATAGCACTTGATATCGTTTTGATATCAAACCATTCGGCCTTCCTCTGCCACCCCGCTCCATGTGTTTGCGAGGCCTCCGGACAAGCACGTAAATAGGCACGGCCGATAATTGCTGGACATTCCTTTCTCCACCTAGGCAGGCTGGACAGAGCCGGTTCGTCGCTTCAGGGACCTCTCCGGCAAACATCCTTTTGCTTATGCGCTATACTAGCAAAGGCTCCCGAGCAGGTAACCTGACAAAGCTGTACTAAGCGCTCCGCATTTGCATACCGGCTACACTATTGTTAAATTGGCGCTAAGCCAATCATGCTAAACTCTGACCTTTCCAAAGTTTGTCCCGCTCCTAAATCACATTGTTCTCACTGAGTAAGGTATGGCCTATAGTCACAATTCACCCTATAAAAGCCCCCGATTCCAAGACCTTCCTTGGACCGCTTGGATCGCTCCTGAGTTCTATCGCGCCTTGCTGCCGCTACATCTGGCGAGTCGTCCCCTCAGTCCCATGTACTGAAACTCCATATCCACAAACTCAATCTTCATATCTCTCCAGGACTATGAGACAGGTGTCGTATCCCCCATTTCCCTCCGAAAATCCCTATTTCCAATTCTTTAGTTACCTGTGTGCCTGTGTCTTCTTTAATGTTTGTCTGTGTTTAATAAACATCGTTTTTGCTATTTTAAACTGTCTGACTCTGCTCAAAGACTTTCCTATTTAATTGGGACTTCAGCTTTTAACTAGTTGGGTAAAGCAAAGTGTGTGGTGGTTCTTAATATGTAATAGATTTCAGTGCGTCTTTAACTGTTTTAAACCAATGTTTTAAAGTGGCTTGTTTGTTTAATGCTTTTTGACATTTTTGTACTACAGACTATTTTAGCTATTTTGTTTTAATGTACAGCATAAGCCAGTTTGGGTCCTGTACTGGAGAAAAGTGGCATAGGAATTAGACAAACAAGCAAGCAAATACATTGATATTTAAGCAATGAGGAGTAGTCACTTTCTGCAGGCCACATGCTCATTTAAAAATGGTTAATTTACAAGCCTGTTTCTGTTTCCCTCCTTGATACTTTAACTCCTCCACGATACAATTTCTCAGAAGTGATAATTATTCTGTGTGTCATTCTGGATAAACCCAACAGCTTTCAATTCTTTGATAAGAAGGCTTAATTTCCACGTCCTATTCAAATCCCATCCTCCGTACTTAATAGGCATTATAAAACTGAGCTCCAGCGTGGGGCTTTATGAAACCATTAAGTATCTTCTTCTAAACTATTCCTCTGTTACAGTGACAAATTCAGGATTTGCTGTGTTAATAATAAAGGAGGAGGAGACAATGAAAAGTAGGGAGGTATACAGCATGAAGAAGATCTATCAAACATTTTAGAAGTTTTTTTTTTTTAAGAAACTGCTGAAAATAGGAAAAAAAAATACATTTTATTAAACTGTCTATAGTCACTGGAAAAGAGGGTCATCAATACACCCAGTGGTCTTACCTGGCTGAACAAGACATACATGCTCTGTTCAGCATGCTTTAAATCGATGATGCAAAGTCCCTAGAGACATTTCCCTTTGATGGGTTGACTTAATGTTTAGTTCCAGCCAAATTTCAGCTGTAGCTGGGTCTTCGGCAACAATAATCATATTTTAAAAGGTACAGAAAGCAGCATGTTCACCTCACCATCTGCTCTCCGGCTTTGAGTTTTGTTCCTGGAGTTCAACTTGAAATGAATCACTGGAAAATAAAGGAGCAAATCCCTGACATTAGTCAGCTCCCCTGCCGGCTTAATCTATAGGAAAAGACCAATTCTTCTTTCTGGGCTTCCTAACTTTGATTAGTCGTGGCGTAATTAAAGAAATTATGGAGGAAGTCTTCTGCTTCAGCGTGATTAAGCCAGCCAGAATTTGTACGTATGGTTCCCCTAAGCCTCCTGCCCCGGCATTGTCAGGCTCAGTTTGCATCGATTAATAAAGGAGACAAATGAAAAATGGAAGGAGGGTACATCAGTCCCTTTGTGATTCATGACCAACTGCTTGCATTTTATCTTTTGCTTTGCTGAGGGGGTTCTGCCTGAAATCCTACTTGGTTTTTAATTAAACAAAGCAAACAGGATGTCATTGGAGGAATGGGAATGAATCCAAGCCAAAAGGAAAGACATCTAATGCTTATCTATTTTTTTTTATTTTTTTATTTTTTGCAAACTGCTTGGATGGTTTTCACTTCCATGCTTTCAAGGATTCAGCATACATAAGGGTGTTGGTACAGTAGCTGATTTCTCTTCACAATAATGCTGTGGGGTGGATTAGTCTGGGTGATAGTGAATAGGGGTGAGACAAAAAAATGCTTTTGATCCACATTTTGATGGAAACGTGCCTAATTTTACACTTTTAAACCAATATGCAAATAGAAATTAAGTTTTCTTCCAAAATGTGAAGTTCTTTGAATTTGGCAATAATATGTGTGCGTGTGTAAGTATACTGAAATGATTTACAAACAGAACTAAAAAATATAAAATGAGCAATACTTTTTGACCACTTCCTTTTTCAGTTGCTATAGGTGAATTTGAGCTGCAATGTGATAGTTTCAAATTGAAGAAGTTTAGACGAAGATGAATACTGAAATATTCCACTCACCTTTAATCTCTTTCTATCTTCCAGTTAACTGCATCTTTCTGGCATGCTGGACAAATTTGGAGGAAGTGCTGTTGCTTTGCTTTTTAATCACAGAAATTTGTTGTTGTGTGCCTTCAAGTTATTTTCTGACTTATTGCAACCATAAGGCAACTCTATGATGTTTTTTTTTTTTGGGGGGGGGAGCTGAAAGCGTGCAATGCACCCAAGGTCACACAGTGGATTTCCATGGCTGAGCAGGGATTCAAACCCTGATCTCCAGGGTTCTGAATATTAGAGAGAAGGGCACACAAAAATGTATGTATTAGTTTTTAAAAAAATTAAAAATTAAAAGGGCCACTGGAAAAACTCCCTAAAAAGTGCATAGTAGGCAAAATTGTGCACAGAAATGCACATGTTAGGAGAAATGCATGCAAACTTATGTTCAAATTATCATGCAATTTTTTTTAAAAAAAGTCAGTGTTTTGAATGGACTGACCTTTAGGTCAGAAAAATGAGAAAGTGAGAGAAACTACAGCTGAAATCTCTGAAATAATGGGTGACTGAAAATTACTTATGCAAGACCATACTGTGAGAGTTTTATGGCTCAGCAAGTACAGTCAGCCCTCCACATCTGTGGGTTTCACTTTTGTGGATTTGATTATTCACGGATTTATTATTATTATTATTATTATTTCATCGTTAATAACATATTACACCTTACAAAGTTACAAAAGGAAAGATAGAAAAAAAAAGGGAGTATCCATATACTTTCACATCTCCTCTGTCAATTCCTATATCTATTTTGATAAGTTAACCTCTATAACTTCCAGTTCCATATAAAAGTACATTCAATACAACACTTCTCAAATACAAAACAAGTTTTCTATATACAAACAAACATATTATACCTTCCCTTATTCTTCTGTTTTTATTCCGGCAATTCTCTACTTAGCAATTACCAACAAAAAAATATCAAATAGATTATATTTCTACGAAAAAACCCCTCTACCTTTCTCTACATTTCTAGATATTAAATAAAAAATATTCACTTCTGACACAAGATTTGTCTTTCATTTCTCTCTTCCTTTTCCCTTACGAGTGGTTTATATCCAAATAAGATTTTCCTATTCTTCTATCTTATCTTAAACTTTGGCGTAATTAAGTTGAATTATTCCCATCTTTATTTATATCTACAAAATTTTTGTCCCTATCTCCATCATTTTCTCTCTGTGTAAAGTATAAATAATTGTTTTTGCTTTTATTTCTCCTTGTCTATACTTCTCTAAATTTATGAATTGGCTATATTTCTATATACCCAAATATATATTTCTCTTTTTCTGTCTTTAAGCTTCTACCCTATTTTGAACTGTAGGATTTCAATTTCCAATAGATTTTCTTTTATGAGGAGAGTTCATCTTCTGTCTATTATTCGCAGATTATTTGCTGTCCCCTCTGCTGCCTCCCTATGCCATTTTTCATAGGGGCTGCAAGCTTTGTGAGACTGAGAAACTGCAAACAAGGCTAGTAAGTCCCTATTAAAAATGGTGTGGGGTAGCAGTGGAGGTGGCAGTAAGCCCCACCAGCCATCCTCTTCTGCCTTGTGAAGGAACCCTGAGGCCTCAGAGGAATCCATGGTGGGTTGAATATGGTGATCATACTTTTTTTTATCTGTTAGATATGGTTTGGGAGGGCCTAGAGTTATTTACGGTTTTTCCACTTCCACTGGGGTCCTGTGCCCCTAATTCTAGCAAATGTGGAGGGATGACTATATATCCACTATGCCACACTGGAAAACTTTCCCACAACTCTATAGATCAGATTCTCCTTCTGTTCCCTCCCTCCTAATATCATACTTATCAACTAATAGGCCAGCTGGAATTTAGTTGTCTCTTGGAAGTTGTGTATTTCTGGATTTTGCAGTGAAGCTCTCAAATATCGTTACTGATGGTAAGAATTCAGTACGGGTCTTACATCTTCATAAGTGGACTTACGCATGCGGGAAATACATTGAGCAGTTTTGCAACATCCCTATTCACCTAAGGAGCTGTTGTAATGTTCCAATGCACGAGGATCCATTGCCTAACAGTGGAGTGACAGATGGCTCAATGTGCAGTGGGCACCAATGTCCATCAGGCTGCTCCCCAGTGTGCATCTAGAAACTGGTGAGGAAGTGCTGGAGCACAATAGGAGTGCCCAATGCACATGAGAAGTACCCAATGTGCACTGGAAGAGACCAATGCACATCAGCAATGCTCAGTGGACATCAGAAATGCCCAAGGGGCATCAGATATATCTGCTATACATTGGAGTACTCCTGGCAATGCCTTGATACACATCTTTGCAATTGACTTACAGGGTTTTGTTGTTCCTCTGCAATGTTGCTAAGAATCTTGGCCAGTAGTAGTAGCAGTAGTAGTGATGATGATGATACATGCATATGTACATACATGATGGAAGTGAATAAAAATAAAATAAAAATACATACACAGAGGAAAATGCATTTTGTGTCTTTTACCCTGTCCCCTTCTGTCTTGTCCCACCACACCTCCTCTCCCTTTCCCTTTTCTTCCTCCCATCTTATGGTGGAGGAAAGAAACTGAAAGACTACAGTTGAACCCAGCAATGTAGTTACCGGGGAGAGGGTGGTACATTTAAGCCCCAAGAAACCAAATGTTTGTACAAAACATTATCAAAGATAATTCCCCTGACTGACTTCTGGTTTAGAATCATAGAGTCAGAAGAAATCACAGGGACCATTGAGTGCAACCCTCTGCCATGCAGGAATACAAAATCAAAGCATTCCTGACAGATGGCCATCCAATTTCTGCTTAAAACCCCCCAAAGGAGACTCCAAAACATTCTGGGGCAACATATTCCACTGTCAAACTGCTCTTATCATCAGGTCATTCTTCCTAATCCTTATATAGAATCTCTTTTCCTGAAGTTTGAAGCTGTTACTCCATGTTCTAGTCCCTGGAGTAGCAGAAAACAGGCTTGTTCCATCCTCCATATGACATCCCTTCAAATATTTAAACCTAGCTATCATGTTGCCTCTTAACCATTTCTTCTCCATGCTAAACATAGCCAGTTCCTTAAGCCATTCCTCATAGGGCACGGCTTCCAGGCCTTCTACCATTTTGGCTGTCCTCCTTTGGACACGTTCTGGCTTGTTAACATCCTTCCTGAATGATGGTGCCCAGAACTGGACACAATATACCTGGTGGGGTCTGACCAAAGCAGAATAGAGTGGTACCATCACTTCCCTTGACCTAAATACTATACTTCTATTGACGTAGCTCAGAATCGAATTGCCTTTTTTAGTTGCTGTATCACACTATTGACTCATGTTCAGCTTGTAGTCTGCAGAATGATGTGGCAGTTAAAAAAGTTAAGTCCATAAAAAAGTTTATGTCCATTGTGGAACACTGGGTGGAACTTCTAGTAGTGGGAGGCAAATGCACAGGTGGGGGAAAAACGAAAGCATTGGAAATAGGGATTCTGACACCCCTCAATGAAATTTCCCTTTGGTCACCAGATTTCTAACATTGCAGAGAATGAGACTGTGAAAATTATTCACAACCAGAACTCTTCAGGTTTGCTGTGTCTGCCATTCCTTGGTCACTTTGTCTGCTCCTTTTTGTAGGATGCCTAAAAAGTATTTCAAAATGCTCAACGGAAGTTTGAAGTCACTGCTGAGCCAGGAATTTGAGGACAGGAAAAATTAATGGGTAGTCAGAATTCTTATTTGGAGAGGCAATTTTGCTGCCTCTGGTGGTTACTCCTTGTTGTTCATACAACTATTTCTTCATATATTTGCACCTTAATTACACAAAATCTTACTCTTTTTAGAAAGGATACATAGTAATGAGTTGTTGTTTTTTTTTAAACACTTCCATTTCTTCCAGTATGCAAATTGCAGTCTCCCAGTTCAGGTTGTAAATTAGTGATGGAAGAAAAGCTGCTTGCAAAGCACTTGTCAAAGACTGTTGTTGACTCCCAGGGCTGTAAGAATAAGTAAGATATTGAGTAATGCTCAGTCCAGTAAATTTGTATGGAAAGCAGGAATACAGGTTACAAAATGCTCTGTTTAACAGCATCTCCCATTAGTACCGAGGAAATTAAAGACTTGTCAGCAATTCCGTGAACAGCACTCCAACGTGGAGAGGAGGGTGAATTTCAAAAATAATTTATGTGTGGTCTCTGTTCTGTCTTGATCCTTTAAATCCAAACGTGTTGCTCAGCCCTGGTGAGAACTTTGATAGGTCATTGCTGATTTTAAGCTGCAGCAAGTTCTCAGGTTGTACAAACAGTGGCCATTTCTACACAGGGTAATTAAAAGGGTGCAGTGCGTATTCCACGGAGGATGTCTGCACCTTGGAGTGGACTGGGTTCAGACTACTTACCGGAGATCCGCATCTCAGTCCGCTCTGAAACAACCCCACATGGTCCTCCAACGTGTTTTTGAAAGACCAGAAAAACCAGGTCATTCAAAGTGGCAGAGCGTGCCACTGCGTGCCTGCTCCCTTTTGCAGATTTGCAGGCTCGCACCAATGCGAGTTAACTGTTAATACTATCTGAAAAGCGCATTGAACAAATTTATCCACATTGAACAGCGTATGAACCCTAATATACTACTTTATTATTATCATTATCTTAATAAAAGTTACAGTTTATCTTAGTAAACAGTGACTTGGCTTGAGTTGCATACAATATATAAAGTAACACAGAAAACACACCACTGTAAAACCATTAAGTGGTTCTAAATAAACGTCAGAAGTCCTCAGCCTTTTACGCAAAGATGACGATATAAATGGAGAGGCAGAGCTGTGTGGTAAAGACAGGGCACCTTATCAGACTAGGAATAGCCACACCAACCTGGGAGAAGTGAGGGCCTGCCACAATGTACAAATGCAATTTTTAGGAAAAGAGAAAAACCTCACTACATGTTCGTTGTTGCTATCATCTACCTTCAAGCCATCAAGCATGGTGACCCTAAGGTGAGCATATCACAGGGCTTTCTTGGCAAGATATCTTCAGTGACGGGAGCTTGATTTACAGCACCAGCACAAAATCATCCCTGGAACCGCTGCTCTCTGGACAAAAAGTGTCCCAGAGGAAAGCATAACATAGCAGAGTTTTCCAAACAGCAAAAAGCATGTGCAGCAGAGTACAACTACAGCATCAGCTCTGACCCGTTTACCCACTGGTTAGTAAACTCACGGACACAGAGTTTGTCATCCGAATTACCTTGAGGCTTTAATCTTCAAAGTTGCAGTATATACATCTGTACACAGGATACACAGATCCACAGGCAGAGATTGATCATCAGAGATCCAGGAGCAGAGTGATGGGATGCAGAGATATGGGATGCAGAGAGTCAGAGTAAGCACTCATGCCCCTCTTATATACACACCTGCTTCCATGTCATCACTCAGGGCCAGTTGCATGATGCGACCTTTTGCCATGATTTCACTATCATCACTCAGCTCTTTACTCCATGGTCCCTTCGGGAATGAGTGATACTTTGCCCAGGCATTCCCCAGGTGTCCCATGACATGCTCATCCAATGTATTTTTCAACTGGGGCAAATGTCACCGCATTTTTAATCCACATTCAGATGGGATGTGCCATTATGTTCCTCTGAAGTTAATGCAGTCAATCAAAGAAGCCACGGTCTTGAGTTTGCAAGCTCTCAGCAGGGCTGTTGATAAGCCGGGTGACTTAGAGGTTTCTCATTCATAGTGTTACCATAAATTGAAGTCTACTTGAGGGCAGTTAACCACAACACATGCAAATCTGGAAGTAGTTGCTCTAATTGAAATACAAACAGAAATACACACATATCACACCCTGATGAGGAAGAATTTGGTCAGGTGATCTGCTGTGACTGCTCAGTCTGGATTATAGGCAGCATTGAGTCTTCTGTTCTATGGATGGGTAATTTTTTTTTTGATTCAGATTTTTTTGAGTGAGAACTGCTCAGAATTTACACAAATTTGATGGAAATGGATTGAAATTTTAAATGTTCAAATGTGAAAGTGGAACTGATAGGTTCTCCCACTCACAAAGGGGAGTGGAGGGAATGCTTAGCCAGGTTTGAATCCTTGTGTTGTTGTTGTTGTTGTTAACTGCTGCCAATTTGACTTTGACTTAAGGCAACCCTATGGATGAGAGAACTCAGCCAGCTTGCTCAGGTCTTGCAGATTCAGGGACATTTCTCCTTTGATTGACTTTATCCATCTGTAATGCAGTCTTCCTCTTTTTCTACTGCCTTCCACCTTAACAAGCATGACTGTCTTTTCTAATGAGTCATGACTTCTTATGATACGGCCAAAGTGAGACAGTCTCAAGCCATTACTGCATGATGGGGTTGTCCTGCTATGGGGATGTGATGGCAGTGGTTCGTGGATCATGCATCTGCATGATGTCGTTGCGGTCCTGCTGCCATCCCACCTCCACCTGGCATGATTGCGGGATATTCGCTTAACAGAATAAATCTATTAAGCGCTCACGATTGTGCAAGGCTCCTGTCCTTCCTAGCCATGCAGAAGGGCAGGAAACGCAATGGAGGTGCTTCCCTTCCCAGTGCAGCATGGGAAAGAATCCAGCTGCGCTGTGGAAAGCAGGTGCGTGTCGCTGGCGCTCCTTTCCATGGAGACCTGGCCGGGTGCAGAGGGAAGTGTTCCCGTTGTGCTCCCTTCTCAGCAAAGGTGCTGCTGGGATTGTGATGGGAGGATGATGGGATGAGCTATGGTGCGGAAATGGCCTCCGTTTAGTCATTTTGGCTTCTACAGAGAGTTCACAGTTGATTTGCTCTAGGACCCATTTATTTGTATTTTTAGCAGTCCACAGTATCTTTAGAACTCTTCTCCAGCACCACATTTTAAATGGGTTGATTTTCTTCCTATCAGGTTTCTTCACTGTCCAGCTTTCACAATCATACATAGAATTTGGAAATATAATCTCCTAATTTTAAGCCATTTCCTCACTAGACTGTTACAGCACTATTATTCCACTTTCAACATCCTATGGAATCCTGGGGTTTGCAGTTTTTGCAAACTCCAGAATTCCATAGGATGTTGAAAGTGGAATAATAGCGCTATAACAGTCTAGTGTGGAAATGGCCTCAGTAATCAATGCTATATCTTTATACTTCAGGATCTTACGTAATTACCCATATTTGGGTGCTTAGAAAAGGTTGCCACCTCTTTTCTTCTGCTAGCCTCCTCATCTTTTAATAGCTATGTGGCAGATAAGTACAATATAATTCTTTCCATACTGGGTATAAATATTAGATAAGACTCCTTGGCTAAAATCGTATATTAAGAATGTGTAACATAAATGTTTGCATGTGGAATTACAAACTGATTGTGTTACATATGAGCCAGGGTGGTGTGTGGCCTGAGTGTTGGACTACACTCTGGCAGACCAGAGTTCAAGTCCTTGCTCAGCAATGGAAATGTACTGAGGCCATTTCCACACTACACTGTTATAGTGCTATTATTCCATTTTCAACATCCTGTGGAATTCGGGGGTTTGTAGTTTACTGAGGCCAAAGAGCTCACTGGCTGAGAATTCTGATTGCCCGCCCCTAAACTGCAAACTCCAGGATTGCATATGATGTTGAAAGTGGAATAATAATACTATAACAGTGTAGTGCGGAAATGGCCTGAGTAAGCTTGGGCAACTCAAACTTTTTCAGCCTAAGAGGAAGGCAACGGGAAATACACTCTGAATAAATCTTGTCAAGAAAACACTATCCTAGGATTGCTATGAGTTAGATTTGGCTTGAAGACATGTAAGCAATAGCAATAGCAATAGCATTTATTTCTATACCGCTTATCAACTGAGTGTTATCTAAGCAGTTTACAATGTATGTTAGCTAATTGCCCCCAACAAGCTGGGTACTCGTTTTACCGACCTGCGAAAGGATGGAAGGCTGAGTCAACCTTGGAGCCGGGCAGGATCGAACTCACAACCTTGTGGTTGCAGTACTGCACCACCAGGTCTCCTTGTAAGAACAACAAGTGTTACATGCTTCCTATGCCGAATTGCAAAGTTGAGCCGTTCAGTGCATGCCTGTGCAATCCACTGCATTCCTGAATGTGCATGTGTATCTACAGTCACAGTGGCATCACATGTGCAACTCTGCTCCCATGACCTTGAAAGGAATGTAGATGTTGTGCATTAGACACCAACAACGTTCTAGCCATTGGCTTCTGCCATTGAGCCAAGACTCTCTTGGAATCGTGAACTGGAAGTGAGAATAAATCTGCAACATTAACTTGATTGAAAGTTAACTGTGTAAAAATTGGCAAGACTTTCTGCAAGGGAAAGACATTTAGGAGTGAAGCATGAATGAATGAGAAATATATATACCATCACATTTCTGGTAGAAATCTTGTATGTGAGGAAGACTTTTTACCTCTTTGGAAAAGTACTTTATCTTTTTCCTGCACTTTCATTGCTCCTATTTCCCCCCCTACGGCTGCTATTAGCAGAAGGGAAAGAAACAGAGAAGAGCGCTATTTGCTTTGCAAACATGGGTCTCTGTTTATATGCCCCAAGTCTAGTAAGGTCTGGCAGCAACTACATCTCATTGAGGGTAGTTAATCTGCTCTAGGTTTTAATCCAAACTTTAAACAAGCTATCCATGGTGCTGGATATATTTGTGCGAGGTTTCAACTCATTCAATAGCCCCTTTGAAATCTGTAAAAAAATCCTATAGCAGTTTATACAAAGCCATAAGCTGCCATTCCCCAAATCCTGATCTTCAGAAGGCATAGAGGAAGAGATAAAGAGACTGTGGGTAATGTATCTCTAAACAGCAAGGCACCTTTTAGCCTGATAAATTTTTTTAAATAGGCAGGGTGAGGGCTAAAAGTGAGGTGATGTCTATCACAGAAACAGAAAACAGTTACTAATTTAGCCAAGTGAGGCCAAAACAGGCTCCTTGATGTGAAAATGGATTCTAAAAGAGATTTAATATCCATATGGAAGAACAGAATATTGGCCAAAGGGTATAACAACTAATGCTGCAACATTTGGGAGAAGGATCTAAAGCCCATGCTTAGAGATTAAGCAAATCTCTTTAAGTATTGGAGATTATAGGAAAACAATTGCAGGGTGAAATGATCCCACATCTGTTTTTTACAGAATTTTGGTCTTTGTCAAAGGCCCCCTGTGGTAGTAAACACGGGCCCTTTCTGCACGTGGGGTGTGAATCAGGCAGAAATGGGCAGAAATGGGACTTACCGGATTTTTCCTGAGACTGGGCGAGTCCGTCACAAAGAGCAGCAGCGCGAGTTCGTCGCTCTGCAGTTGTCCGGTGTCCAAAATGGCGGCTTCCGGTTGGTGGAGGCTCTCCACCAACCGGAGAAGCTCGCCAGCCGAAAGCCCACCCCCAGAAGATCTGCAGGCACATACTTGCACGCGCCTGCAAATCTGTTCCAGAGCACAGCGACGGAGCGGGACGGAGTTGCCCGCTCTGTGCACGCTCCGTGACCAGTTCCGGTCACGCAGAACTGGACTGAAGTGTGGAACAAAAAGCAGTCCACCCTAGTCCACTCTATGGTGCAGAAGACCTCTGTCGGAGGTCACTCTGCACCATTTTAAATGCCCGGTGCAGAAATGGCCATGGTCTAAGGAAGAAGATACCAGCTAGAATCCTGCTGTGTAAAATCCACATGTGTAAAATCTCTTGTGCAAATCCACATGTGTAAAATCTCTTGTGCAAATGGACAGCCATTTTCTGAGGTTGCATAAATGCAGTCCCTAGTTTAGCCAATCATTCCGCAACCACACACAACAGCCTTCTCTCTAGATTGCACTGTTATGCATATCCCCTGACTAACAATACAACCCGGGGGGAGGGGTATCCCATTTAATAATAGGCCATCACACAGGCCAACTGCAACATATGCAAATTGCTTCCTCCCACCCAGGGACTATACAAGTATATATACTCTGTCTCACTTCCATGCCACCAGATCCTCTGAAAATGCCAGCCACAGATGCAGGCGAAATGTCAGGAGAAAATACTAATAGAACATGGCCTCAAAGTCCAGAAAACCCACAACAACCTATGGATTCTGGCCTTCTTTCTCTCTCTTTTGACTTAGGGGGTAGGGAGTTAATTGACTGTTGGACAACAGGTAAGTGCAGCAAATGGTGAATTCCAATGTAACTGTTGTTGATAGCATTGGTAGTGTTGGTTTTGTGTGCCTTGAAGCTGTTTCTGCCTTAAAGTGACTTAAACATAAACGTATTATGGGTTTTTTTTCTTGGCAAGATTTGTTCAGGGTTTTTTTTTGCCTTTGCCTTCCTCTGAGGCTGAGAGAATGTGACTTGTCCAAGATCACCCAATGGATTTCCGTGGCTGACTGTGGATATGAGCCCTGTCAAACACTCAAGCCATCACACCAAGCTGACTCTCAAGCCATTTCTGCATTAGACTGTTATAGTGCTATTATTCCAGTTTTAACATCCTGTGGAATTGAGGAATTCATTCCCGAAGGCCAAAAGTGTGTAACACAAAAGCTTTACAGTCAGCCCTCTGCTTTCAGGGAAGTTGGGGCCAAAAGTAGACAAACTATGAATAAAAAAAATTGTGAATTTACAAAAAACAACAACAACACAAAAAACCCTGAGAACACTTCTCTAAGAATCTCTAGCTCTTCCAGCAGAAGTGGATCATCGAATCATGCCAGAGGACCTAGAGATTCCTAAAGAGAACATATTTCTTTCCTTGGCGGGGACAAATAGAGTAAGATTTTTTAAATAAATAAATAAAATAACCCACGAATAATCAAATCTGCAAATGTCAAACCTGCAAATGTGGAGGGCTGACTGTACTTTGTTAACAGAAGCTGAACATAACAAAACAGATTAATAATTTAATACATTTAAACACATCTATCACTGTCACTCACACTCTTCTCCTAAGTCATTTCTGCATTAGCCTGTTACAGTGCCATTATTCCACTTTCAACATCCTATGGAATCCTGGAATCCTCAAAGGCCCCTCCCTAAACTGCAAACCCCAGGATTCCATAGGATGTTGAAAGTGGAATAATGGCACTATAACAGGGTAGTGCGGAAATGGCCCTAGTTAACTCAGGCCATTTCCTCATGGTGGCTCCGTCCTGTGAGGTGGAGAGGAGGGCAGTGGTCTGTGAGTCATGCTTTCGCAGGACATCATTGCGATCCCACTGCCAAGTTGTCCCTACCCATCGTGGTCATGGGTTATTCACTCAACGGAATAAATCCATGCCCATGATCATGCGATGCTCCTGTCATCACTGGCCATGAGGAAGGTGTAGAAGTGCGATGGAGGTACTTCCATCCCCAGTGCAGCATGGGAAAGAGGCTGGCTATGCTGCAGAAGGAAGGCATGTGTTGCTCGTACTCCTTTCCGCAGGGAGCTGGCCAGTTGCAGAGGAAAGCATCCCCGTTGCGCTCCCATCCTGACAAAGATGCTGCCAGGATTGTGACAGGAGAACCATGCGATCCACTAAGGTGTGGAAATGGTCTCACACTCTTAAACCCCACTCACAAATTTCTAAATCTGACTGAGTGACCCTCTCAATCCTAATCTCCACTCATTCACTCCATACTCCCTTCTATATTACCCAAATTAACTAGCCTGATTCAAATCTAATTAATTAATCTAATCTAACTAATTAACCAGCCTGATTCAAATCCCTCCAAATATTCCACCAATCCCTCCAAATATTCCACCAATATCCTCTGAAAATGCCAGCCACAGATACAGGCGAAACGTCAGGAGAAAATACTAATAGAATACGGTCTCAGAGCTCAGAAAACCCACAACAACCTATCGATCCCAGCCATGAAAGCCTTTGACTTTACATTCTACCAATCACCACTTTCTCCCTGCATTCCTTTCACTCACACCCTCCTGTCAGTTCCTTACCTGATTACCTCTATTACATGTGTAACCTAGAGGCAGGAGAAGGAGGCTGGGAGGGTCAAGATGGAGGGGATGGAATGCTAACATGGTTATCTAAGTTTGCTGATACTTCAAATGCAAAATGATGACAGGGTGCTCCCAACGATAGGAGGGACAGCAAGCAGAATAAGCCTTGAGGCACTATTTGTCAGAGTTAAGCCATAGTCTTAATAAAGCATTGCTGATGACCTAAATTCATTATTTAGACAGCATAATCTATACATAGAAATGCATGTACAAATGAACGCACATGCTCATTAAGGGCTTTATCACATGGGGCAGGTAAATTGCACTTACAGCAGGATAATAGCATCTTTGGCTGGGACTGATCACATTACCTTGTGCCTCTTCTGTTGTTCATCCAGTGGGAGATCATTTGGAAAGAATCACATCAGTGTCCTGTCACAAACAAACAAACAAAACTATTGTATTTAGGGATGGGACGAATCCAGAATTTTCTGTATCTGAATCCCTGGAAGATTCTGGGAATCCATGAATCTCGACTCTTTCGAATCCTTTTTTTAAAAAAGTTTAAAAAGCAAGGGAAAGAAGTATAATCTTGGGCAAGACACACTCTCTCAGCCTTTGCAAAAGTCTAGGCAAAGGCAAACCTTCTTCTGAAGAAATCTGGCCAGGACAATTGTCATAGTTTTGCTTCAGGACCTCCCCAGATTGAAAATGACATGAAGATCCTTTGTACACAGGCAGGAAAATGTGAATTAATCCCCCATTTTCCTGCCTGTGTAAACAGACCACTACAGTAGAGAGCTAATCCAGGTCAAACCTGGTTTTTCTTTGCATAGCTCCTTATGGCATCCTGGGGTTTGTAGTTTGATGATGCACTAGAACACTTTACCAGAGAAGGCTGTGACACCTTGTAAAACTCCAAAGCTCAGAATTGTGTCTGAAAGAGGTTTGCAAGGGAGCTCTGCAAAGGAATTTTTCAGCTGTCCTTGAAGTCTCAAGCCTGTGGCTTCCAGTCAAGTGCTGAAGTTAAATGTGAAATGTTCAATTTAAATATCTTAGAATACAACCCTAGATGTAATTTCTGAAATTGTTAGCAAAGGTCATTGTTACTCCAAGGGGAAAAGTCACCTACTTGCCATTTTCCCTTGTGTATCTGGTCTCTCAAGTCTTCAGGCATCCCAGCCTGCCAGGTTTTCAGACGTCCTGGTCTCCAACAAACTATTTGGTTGGTGGATTTAAAAGATTTGGTTTGCCTATTTTGGCACAGGGATTTGGATTCGCAAATCTCGAATCCTTGCCCAGGATTCGAGGATTCGGTTGGCCCATCCTTAATTGTATTGTGTTACATAGTACACACATAACCAAATTACCTTAATACATAAACCAACATTTTCAACACAAAGTGCTGAAAAGAGTGTCTACTATGTGTATGTCTGAGGCCATTTCCACACTACACTCTTATAGTGTGATTATTCCACTTTCAACATCCTATGGAATCCTAGAGTTTGCAGTTTCGGGAGGGGCCAGCTGGACTGCAAACCCCAGGATTCCATAGGATGTTGAAAGTGGAATAATCGCGCTATAAGAGTGTAGTGCAGAAATGAGGCTGGGTTCTTTAGTCACAATCTTATATCAACTTTCTTCTTCAGCTTTTCATCCCTGCAGTCTCCCTGTGAGACTCTTAGGCCCTTTTCTCACGGGGTGCAGAAATCGTGCCGCTACGATCCAGGCGGGTTTTCCCTTAATCCCCACTAACACGGACTGAAATTTTAGGAGCATTCTCACGGCTCCATAGAGAAAAGACTAGGCAGCATCAATGCATTCACACAATATTACCCTGGCCACTCCCATAGGTGTCCTTTCCCCGTCCTGTCTGGCAGTGATTGGCTGTGCTCAATTTTTAAAAGAAACACTCTGAGCGTCATCATGGACGTCAGTACGCACGCGTGTCCCCTTACATCCTCCAACAAACCCCCCCCGTCCCGCACCTTTCTTTGGAGCTGCCGTGGAGACATTTCCCCCCCTCTGTCTTTCTGCTTGCTTTCTGCTGTTTCGTGTATGGAGCACGCGCTACTGACGAACATTGCTGGGGTGCTAATTTCAGCCTTGATAGCAGCAATCGAAAGCACTGGGGGCGGTCTTGTTGCTTCTGCTGGCCACGCCTAAATCCCTCCCTCTCTTCATCCCCCGCACGAATCAGTACGCACTGTCGCTTTTTCACGAAAGGACGAGCGCGGATTGGAGGAAAAAAGCCACATTTCTTCTGGTTTTTAAAAAGGGCGCGCGAATGCTGGATGGTGGCTCCCCCGCGCGGATTGAGGTGAGAATCAAAAAAATTAAATGCGACCTGGTTCTCTCTAAGGTGAAAAAGTCCCCCGTTTGAGGTCGACCTGGGAAGATTTAATTACCCCGTGAGAAAAGGGCCTTAATGAACTGAGATCCTATCTCAAGTATGTGTTGCATAGACTTTACATTTGGTGTAATACATTGCTTGTGCTGTACAATTCAATGGACATTTGAATGTGCAACTAAATATACAACTGAATGGCCATCATATGCACATGCACAAGTCAGGCACGTGCACATGTTATGTGCATGTTCATGTGCATGAATGGTGCCTGCACAGCACATGCATGGCTCACACAAAGCCTTGCAAAATGCATGCTAGGCACATGAACAATGGCACTGCATGCACAATTCTACTTCTCTAGCCCTTAACTGAATGAACATGGTGTGCATTAAACATTAGTTCCACTGGGGAACTCACATATGTGCAAGACATCCAACCAGATTCTGGTCATTAATTTTCAAACTGAAAAGTGAGACTGAAAAACATACATTTCCATACCCTCCAACAGTTTGGCAGGGACAGACCTGATTAATCCTCTGTAATCTCTCTTTCCAGATGCTTTCAAAGCATCCCAGCTTTAATGTCCTCCTCCCACTTTTCCATTTTATTCTCAGTTTACTTCCATTGGTGGGAACTGAGTTCAAAGTTCAAAAGTAGTTTGCACTCAATTAACGCAGCCAGATGTGGGTGGGACCTTGCTCTTCCCAGTAACCTCAGGCAAAAGCAATCTGCTGCAGCCTCTACTAGCTTGTCTATTCTTCCCCATGAATAACTTTGCTCATCTTGCCCGTGATGTGATGTTGCTTGACCATGTGTACTGGTTTTCATCTCTTAAATGTTGGAGAGCATACAAGTGTGAGGGGTGATTTTGTTGTCCAATTCCTGCGAAAGATGGAGGCAGTGTCAAAATCTATCCCACACTTGGTTCCCTCTTTTTGAAAGTGTTCTTGGTTCTTCTGCCTCATCCTCAGGGAGATTTAGAATTCATTTTAAACTACTGTATTTACCTGGCGTTGCCCGGGGTTTTATTATCTTCTTAACAACTCACCAAACTGTCTTGTCCAGGATCTGTAATTTTTACCCATATTTCCCAGTGCAATCTGATTCAGAGTTATTTATATCCCCATTTGGGTTCCTGAGGGAATACACTGTTCTCCTCCTTGCTGCTAGGCCTCATCTCCATAGCAACCGGCCTATTCCAGCACCTGTAACTTATCCCCATATTCCCCAATCTAATCTGTATTCAGAGTTGTTAACATAACAGAGGTTTGGTTTCTGAGGGAATATGCTGGCCTAGTCCTTCTTGCTGCTAGGCCTCATCTCCATAGCAACCAGCTTGAGCTCTCTGGCTGAGAATTCTAAAGGCCCCTCTGTAAACTGCCAATCCCAGGATTCCATAGGATCTTCATAGGCAGCCAATCATATGAGGTCCTCTTGCCTCACACAGCCAGTCATATGAGGTCTTTGCCTGCCTGACGTATACAAACAGACAAACTCACAAACTTTGACTTTTATATAGTAGATTTCTGAGCTCACCTTTTTTTGTTGTAAGCTGATTGAAAAAGCAGTATATGTCTGTTTTTTTCCTTTTTGTTACTCATATCTCTATCTGCAGGCTGCACAAATCGATTGATCTGAGAAAGTCCCTGGGGAAGAGGCATCTCATGGTGTCTTCCCTTGGGCTTTACTCAAAGTGCAAGAAATTGAGGATGCTGCAGGATGTGGGAGAAATGGGAACAAAAGGAAACACATATACACACATTCAGCCACCTCTCTGGTAAGGCAAGCCCCCAAGAGCCAAAAACTTCATCTATGAGAATTTCTGTAAGCGTTTCTTCTTTTAAAAGCAGTTTTCTATCAAATTGAGTGATAGCGGTAAACAAAAGTGGAGTGAATGTTAAGCACATTGGTAGTGACATTACTTTGAATACATAAGAGTTTGCTGCCCTCTGTGCTCAAAACTCCTGCTTGTACATGATGCTGTCACTGTGTGCCTTCAAGTTGTTTCTGACTTAAGGCAACCCTATGGCAAAAATATCATCGGGTTTTCTGGGACTGAGAGTGTGTGACGTGCCCAAGATAACCCCATGGTTTCCATGGCTGAGTGGAGAATCAAACCCTGGTCTCCAGGATTGTAGCCCAACACTCAAACCACTACATCACGGCAGCTCTGTTTACGGTGTTGCCCTCTCTTATCTTTCAAACCAAAGTCACAATCTTTTTCTTTTGCGTATTTTTCAGTTAAACTCTTAGTCCCATTCCAGTGGAGAAAAATGAGGGCATTGCCCCCTAAATAAGAATTCTTCTCCAATTCAATGTTCCTTCATTCCACAAATTTCTAGCATTGCAGAGAATGAGACATGAAAATCATTCATACTTAAAACTCTCCTATTTCTTTTGTTTGCACTCCCTCGGTGATTTCACTGGCTTCTTTTCTTTGGATACCTAAACATTATTCTAAATGTTCAACCAAACTTTTAAGTTATAGCAATGCTACAAATTTGGAGGACTGAAGAACTTTTTTTGTTGGAGGGCAGAATTCTGATTGGGGGGGAATGTCTTGATTTCACCTATTTCTTATGTAGCTATACCCTATCCTATTCCCAGCCCAACATCCTATTCCCAGCCCAAAATGAAGATCGAGGCTGGAATCCTATTGGTTAGTTCCAACTACAATAAATCCCTTGAATTAATTGCTGAAAGGTGAGTTAACATATAGGTGAATACAGTTGATTAAATGGCACTGCACTAGTTAGGATTTAGGCTCAAGTCTAATTAGAGCCAGCGTGGTTTGAGCATTGGACTATGATCCTGGAGACCAGGGTTGGATTTCCCACTCAGCCATGGAGACTCATTGGGTGATCTTGGGCGCATGATACAGTCTCAGAAAATCCTGTGGTAGGTTTTCCTTAGTTGGAAATGACTAAGGGCACACACCAACAACAATGATAATTAACTGCATTTGCTTATTTTTTTCTCTTTTGCTTCCCTAGCCCCTTCTACTACTACCATCTAATTGCTTCTTCTCTGTCGCCTTCCTACCCTTGATTCCATTGTCCACAGTTGGGTTGTAAGTTCTGTGGGGACAGAGACCTGTCTTTGGCATATGCCTTCTGTAAATCAGCATGTACACTGATGCCATACTAGGAATGATAAGAGAAATCGCCATAGCAGCATTTTTTAATTGAGCCATAAGAAGTATTTTGGAGTCTTCATAGAAAGTAATAGATACACCTAAGGTGGTGGGGACATAGATTTTAATTTCATTTTACCTTTTGAACCTTTTTAGCAACGTGAAATTCTAGTTGAATCTATTGTAATTATTGCAATCAACCTGAATTCCCAGGGTTAGGGGGAAGTAGAGAAAGATGGTACATGAATAAAGCACAATAAATTTATTTGCAACATGTGAAATGCACACCTGGAACATTTAATCGATGAAAACCAGGACATATGTGGCCAAGCAACATCACAGTGTGGTCAAAATGACAAAAGGTATTAATGAAGAAGAACACACACGCCAGGAGAGGCTGCAGAAGTTTGCTTCTGTCTGGGCCTATGGAAAAGGCAAGATTCTGACCTATTTTCTCTCCTCCTCCTCCACTGCTGAATTAAGTGAAAGAAAGCAACTTTTGCCTTTTGGACTGAGGGCGTTTCTGCCCTACATTGTTATAGTGCTGTTATTCCACTTTCAACATCCTGTGGAATTCGGGGGTTTGTAGTTTACTGAGACCAAAGAGCTCTTTGGCTGAGAATTCTGAATGCCTCTCCCTAAGCTGCAAATCCCAGGATTCCATAGGATGTTGAAAGTGGAATAATAGCACTATAACAGGCTAGTGTGGAAATAGCCTCAGCTGAGGATATGTGATTCCACTTTAACTGCTGTGGCTGTATCATATGGAATCCTTGATACGCAGTTTAGTGAAACACTAGAGCTCTCTCCGATTGAGAAATCTAAATACCTCTCCCTATAGGTAGGAATATAATGTGCTTTTAGAGTGTGTTGTCTAGGACTGAAGACAGAGGAAATGTCCTCAGCTCTGCACATAATCACTGCGCATTAAAATTAAGGAACTCTAATCTCTACTGTAGTAACTGAACCTGCACACTTCCTAAGATAGAAGTAAATGAGAGACAGAATGAAAAAACAATTGGGTGTTCTGGTACTTAGATTATACAGTATATCTCTTTCAAAGTACCTAGTAAAACACCCCCTATATTACACTATGAAGAAAGGTAGTTTAACATTATACTCTTTAATGTTAAACAAAACAGCATTTTAAAGAATTCAGTTAATCAAGTAAGCTCAGTGGTAAAGCTAAGATCTTATTCACACCACACAGTTACAGCGTTTTGATAATGCTTTAATTACCATTGTTCCATCCAAGGAAGTCTTGGGATATGCAGTTTAGGGAGAGCTATGCCATTTCTGCAGTAGATTGTAATAGTGTTATTATTCTACTTTCAACATCCTATGGAATCCTGTGGTTTGCAGTTTAGAGAGGGGCCTGAAAAGATGTTGAAAGTGGAATAATAGCGCTATAACAATCTAGTGTGGAAATGGCCCTAGTTAGAATTTTTAGCCAGAGAGTGCTAGTGCTTCCCTAAACTATAAATCCTAGGATTCCATAGGATGGAACCATGATGGTTAAAGTGGTGATCACAGTGATATAATCATGTAGTGTGAAGGCACGCCAGCATTGCTAATGGCAAACCCTGAGTATGAGAAACTGTTGGAGAATTTTTCCTACCCTTGGAGAAATTTGGTGAAATTGTTTCCCTAATTTTTTCCTCCTGCAAATGGGATGGTGGATTTGGAGAAGCTGTTTGCATGGAACTATAATAGACCTGGCAATGGTAACCATTTCTCAGCATGGCATCCTTCAAGCTTGATGAAAGACCCAGGTCAGAGGTCCCCAGAAGTCAAAGGTCAATGGAAATGAAACGTATGCATAGAATCTCTCCCAGCTCTTCTCCTTGGTGTCACAAAGATAAATGGCAGTTTAGAAAACCTCCCCCTCTCAAATGAAGCAGCAATCTTTTTTGGGGAGGGGGGTGTTGAAGAGGTGAGATTGTTCTTCTGGCTTCTTGTTCCTTAATGATCTGAAGGCCTCCCTCTTTCTGAGTTTCGGAGCACACCTAAGCATCAAGCTGAGAAAACAGATGAACAGTGAAAGTGAGGCAAAGTGAGAAAATTGAATGTTAGGGAGGGAATTCTCCTTTAGAATCACAGAGTCATAGAATCTTATAGCTCAAAGGGATCACAAGGGCACCTAGTTCAACCTCACGCTGTACAGAATATGCACCTAAAGCACATGTGTCAAACACAAGGCCTGTGGGCTGAATCCAGCCCACCAGACCATTTCATGTGGCCCTTGCATCTCTCCTGCTGCTGCAGCACCCCCCTACCTGGTGAGCCCGGAGCCGCAATGGGGGGATTGGTCTCACCAGGTACAGAGAGAGGGAGAGGGGCAGAAAGAGGCACAAAGAGGGTCTGGGGAGCAGAAATTGGCAGTATATTTGGATATACTGACCAATTCTATGTCAGGTATAGGGACCATAAACTACGATCAAATAGCTCCAAAATGTCCAAGAAAACAAAAGTTGATGCAGAGGGAAGGCAATTTAAAAACCAGTAATAATCAAATGCAAAGGCAATTATTTAATATGATAAAATTTAATATGATAAAAGAGTAGATACATTTATATAGTCTTACAGATACAACCAGCCCTTTGAGGGCAACCATAATGCTGATGTGGCCCAAGATGGAATTGAGTTTGACACCCCTGACCTAAAGCATTCCAGCAAGATACCCATCCAGTCTGTTTGAAGACCTCAAAAGAGGAGAATTCACCATCCTTTGAGGCAGTTCACTCTGCTGTCAGACAGACCTTGATCTGTATGCATCACTAAAGATTGCCCTAGGCAAAGAGTGAGATCCTGGTTAATTAAAAAAAATAAAGACTCAGGCCATTTCCACACCTTACCAATTCCCAATGTTGTCTCGTTGCGACCCTAGCAGCTGCTTTTCCAGGGTGGGAGTGTGAGATGAATGCTCCCTTCCGTATCTGGCTGGCTCCCCGCAGAAGGGAGCGCAAGTGATACATGCCTTCCTTCCGTAGCTCCGTCGGCATCTTTCCTGGGTTGCACTGAGGAAGGAAGCACTTCCTCCCATTTTACATGGTCAACTGCATTATGCGATTGCAGGCTGTTAATGGGTGAAATGGGTGGGGACAGCAGCGGGACCACGATGATCTCATGTGAAAGCACGACTCACAGACCACTGCCAACGTGTCTCCATTGCAGGACAACGGCCATGAGGAAATGACCTTACTGGAAAGACAAATTGAGGTTCTATGGTAATAAAGGGGATCAATTCTATGCTAGGAATGATTAGGAAATGGCTGGAAATGGTGTACCTCAACGAGTGCTTACATCTATGTGGACCTCATCATTTTCATCAGTCATTGGAAGAGGAAGGCTCACTTCTGTAAAGTCTTCTGTTCATGAAATGAAGTCTGTCAGGTCGTATTGTTGTTGTGTGTCTTCAAGTCATTTCTGACTTATGGAGACCCCAAGGTGAAACTATCATGGGGTTTTCTGCAGCTGAGAGTGTGTGAGGCACCCAAGGTCACCCAGTGGGCTTCCATTGCAGAAAGGGAGAATCAAGCCCTGGTCCTCACAGTTATAATTCAGTGCTCAAACCACTACACCACTCTGGTTTCAGGTTGTACCAGGAGAGGATTATTCGATCATAGAATCATAGAGCTGGAGGAAACCACAAGAGCCATCAAGTCCAACCCCCTGACATAAAGGAAAACATAATCAAAGTATTCCCAACAGATGGCCATCCATTTTCTGCTTAAACTCTGACTCCCCCCAAAGGAGACTCCATCACATTCTGAGGCAGTGTGTTCCACTGTCAAACTGCTCTTGCTGTCAGGAAGTTCTTGCTAATGTGTACATGGAATCTCTTTTCCTGTAGTTTGAAACCACTGCTCTATGTTCTAGTCTCTGGAGCAGCAGAAAGCAAGCTTGCTTCATCTTCCATATATATGACATCTCTTCAAGTAGTTGTTGGGTAAGGAAACTTGCCTACTTTTAAGGAAATGGGCCTTCTCGTCAGGGTGTTTTCAGGTGTAGGAAACCTACAGTTCTCCAGAAATACAAGTTACCTGACAACCACTGGTAAGGAAGCAAGGATGCCATTTGCTTCTTTGAAAGATTTCTTGGTGGGGTTGCCAAGGTGGTAATGATTGAAGTACTTTTGTCATCAGCCCTGAAGGTATTTATGGAGATCATCAAACTATTTATATCAAGATAATGCTTTCAGGAAATTCATGGATGAAGGCAATGATGTTAGGAAGAGAGCAGTATGAATGAGCTGATGCTGCTGTATCAGATGAGTCAAAGGGATGATGGACAACCCCATCTATATGTCTTGTGTTGAAGTCATTTGGTCTAACATGAATGATTACAGCAAAGGTTGTGAATGGCTCATTAGAACACTTTCTTTCCTGCTTTGGGCATTGTCCTTCTCTGTAAATGTCTTGTAGCCTTGTTTTTAAGAGGGTGCAAAATAGCAGAAGTCTGGAAAGACGGCCATGTTCTAAACTGAGGTTGAGTTGTGACCAAAGACAGCTCTTTTTGGTTGTGGTTCCTTGTCTACTAAATTGTCTCCCTGTCACCACTGGCCAAGCTTTCCCTTTGATGATATTTAAGGAAGCTAACTGAAAACAACACTCATTTTGTTAGCTTTCGAGTCTGATGCAGAATTGGGGGAGGGAGGATACATTTTTGAGTACAAATCCCAGAATACCCAGCCACTATGACAAGTGACCATGCTGGTGGAGAAAGTGTTTTGATGTCTGTTGTTGCTTCTGGTTCAAGCTTGTTGCTTGTTTTCAAGCTGCTTTAATTTAGGTTGCTGTTTAAGGTATTGCTTGCTTTATATCTTTACACTGTTAACTGCTATAAGAATGCTTGTGACTGAAAGGTTGAATGCAATGATGATGATGATGATGGTGGTGGTGGTGGTGGTGGAACTGCTCCCAGAGTTTTCTCAAGTCTGCTGACTTGGCAGGATTGTATCTAGTGCAGGATCAGGTCCAAGAAGGATGCAAGTGTGCCTGACTCAGGAAGAATAAGGGCTGTCATTGCCTGGCTGGTGAAGAAAAGGGAACTCTGCATATGCTCATGGATCTTCTCTTTTCCAGACAGCCTGCAACTACAAGAGAAAGCAAATACAAGTGCATTCACAGAGTGCCCAACTATGTATTTAGGAGTTAAAAGTGGAAACAGATATATTACCCTTGCCAACTGGCACTGTGTGTCGGAAAACCTAAAGCCCAATTAACCATGTTTCTAACTCTCTGAAGTTAATGGCACAGCAGCTGCTAATGGAGTTCTACAGCATGCACATTTGCCTTTTAGCTAGAAACCTATTAACTGGAGTCTTGCTAAGAAAAATGTCTGTTCGAGACATTAAAACCACAAGGGCAGCTAATAAATGACATGTCAGGTAACTCTCTGTACTGATAATCTTGGGCTTTATCTGTCTTAGGCTGCATCTGACAACTCTTTTCAGCCTTGGGGCTTCACTACCTTGTGCCTAACTTTTGGAGTCCTCCATGCCAATTGTGGACGAGGCCAGAACAAAAACAAAATGTAAGCATGGGAACAGCTAAAATTGGATCTATGTTTGTCATATACAACTAGATCACAGGGTTTGGATCTTCTTTGCCAGTTAAGGCAAGTGAGAGGAATAGTGAAGTGAAAGCACTACCTTGAAAATTATGTGTGTTTGTATGTGTATATTCTCAGTTGTTAGACTTTTTTTTAAAATAATAATAATATAATAATAATAAAATTTATTTTTATCCTGCCTCTCCCAGTGGATCGAGGCGGCATTACAAAAATATATAAATACATTAAAACATTAAAATGTACCCCATCCTCCTCACCCACCAACCCTTCTATCCCCCTAAAACACATTAATTATTAAAAACAAATTAAAAACAAAATTAGAACAAAGAGACAAATGATGAGAGGCGGTGGAACACTGGTCTGGGAAGTCTGGGAAAATGAATCAAATACTCTGAACACTATGATCAATGGCAATTGTATCATTGTACACCACCACCTGGGCTGCCCTCTGTGACATCACCATTGGCAGTATCCCATGGTCTCAGGTTTTGGCCTTGAAATATCAGGACTTGGCATTGTACTAACCTGGAAACCCGTGCCAGACTCTCTCTGTCAGTATATGTTAGAAATTGCGGGGGTGGGTGGGGGGACGACACAATTATCCGGGGGTATATGTAATTATTCTACATAAAGTGCCAAAAAGACAAATAAATGGGTCCTAAATCAAATCAAGCCTTAATACCAAGGTACCAAAATGACTAAATTGAGACTGTTGTACTTTGGACATATTATGAAAAGACATGACTCACTAAGAAAAAGAGTGATGCTTGGCAATGTAGAAGGTAGTAGGAAAAGTGGAAGACCCTAGTACAAGTGGCTAGATTCAATCAAGGAAACCAAAAACTCGGGACCTGAGTGATCTGTTATCTCTCTCACTCACAAGTCCATAGTAGGTTGAAGTTAACTTGAGAGCAATTAATAACAACTTTTTAAAATTTGTCTGGTCACTTCACAGAAGTGTAGAATTGTAGAGTTGGAGAAGACTACAAGGGCCACCTAGTCCAACCCCGGCAATGCAGGGATACACCACCAAAGTATTCCTGACAGATGACCATCCAGCTGCTGCTTAAAAACCTCCAAAGAAAGACTTCTTCATGCTCTGGGGCAGCGTATCCCACTGTCGAACTGCTCTTAATGTCAAAAAGTTCTCCCTGGTGATTAGATGGACTCTTTTTTCCTGTGGTTTGAAATCATTGCTTCATGTCCACTCTCTGGAGCAGCAGAAAACAGGCTTGCTCCATCTTCCATATGACATTCTTTCAAATATTTAAATGTCGTTATCATGTTGCCTCTTAACCTTCTCTTCTCCAGGCTGAATAAACCCAGTTCCCTATGCAGCTCCTCATAGGGCATGGTTTCCAGACTTTCTACCACTTGGGTCACCCTCCTCTGGACATGTTCCAGCTTGTCAATATCTTTCCTGAACTGTGTTGCCTAAAACTGTACACAGTAATCCAGGTAGGGTCTGACCAAAGCAGAACGGAGTGGTACTATCACTTCCCTTGACCTAGATACTATACTCCTGTTGATGCAGCCCAGAATTGCATTGGTTTTTTAGCTGCCATCTCACACTGCTGAACCATGTTCAGTTGTGGTCTACTAAGAATCCTAGATCCTTTTCACATGTACTGTGGTCAGGCCAGGTGTCATCCATCTTATATCTATGCCTTTCATTTTTTTTTTTTTTGCCCAAGACTAGTACCTTACACTTCTCCCTGTTGAAATCCATTTTGTCAGCTTTGGCTCAGCTTTCTAATCTGTTAAGATCATTTGTTCTGATCCTGTCCCCTAGGGTGTTAGCTACCTCTCCTAATTCGGTGTTATCTGCAAATTTGATAAGAATGTCCTCTATCTCCTCATCCAAATCATTGATAAAGATGTTGAATAACACTGGGCCCAGGACAGAAACCTGTGGCACTCCACTAGTAACTTCTCTCCAGAGTGAAGATAAGCTATTGGTGAGCACCCTTTGGGTTCAGTTGGTCAGCCAGTTACAAATCCACCTAGTAGTAGCATTGTCTAGCCCACATTTTACTAGCTTGTATGGAAGGATATCATGGGGGACCTTGTCAAAGGCCTTACTAAAGTCAAGATATGCTATGTCCACAGCATTCTTTTCACCTACCAAGATAGAAACTCTATCAAAAGAAGAGATAAGATTAATCTTGCATGACTTGTTTTAGATAAGCCCATGTTGACTTTTAGGATCAAGGCTTTCCTTTCTAAGTGCTTACAGACTGCCTGTTTAATGATCTGCTCTAGAATCTTTCCCAGTATTGATGTCAGGCTGACTGGGCAGTAATTGTTTGGGTCTTCTTTTTTCCCTCTTTTTGAAGATAAAGTAATCTGCTGGATTACTTCATATGGAAGTAAGCAACCAGACGTTCTTACTCTCTGTCAATGTGTTGATAAGATCAGCAAACACAATCAGGAATTGTGACCCTTCAGTTTGGGAACAAAAGGACAACTTTGTTGTTTCTGAATTATGGAGATCCTAAGGCAAACCTATCATGGGGTTTTTAGGGGCTAAGAGTGTGTGATATGCCCAGGGTCACTCAGTGGGTTTCTATGGCTGAGCAGAGAATCATACATCTCCAGAGTCACAGTCCAGTGTTCAAACCAGTCCTATCTCAGTCCCAGCACAGCTGATAAAATAAACTGAATAACTCCCAGCTTGTTATTTATTTCCAGGCAATAAGTAGAGTCATAAATAAAATCTAACAGGTATCAAGGCAAGGAAGTGTCCAAGGTCACTCTGAGTATTCATCAAGGTATCCAGCAGGGTAGAAGGTCAGATAAGCTCTGACAACTCCTGTAGGGGAAGGACATCAGCTATAGAGATCTGAAGCCTAGTGCAGCTGAGGTTTGATTAATTGTTGCCGGTTATAAATTCTGAGAGAGCGACTTCAGGTCTCTCTTTGCTGTCTGTGCTCTGCAAAGCTGGCTACAGGTAAGTGCTCTTCTATATCTGAAGAGGCAAGACTCTCTGCTGGAGCTGGTGCCGCCCCTGTTCTGTTTGTGGCACTGTAACCTCTTCCTGTACAGCAGTTCCTGGCATGCACCCTGTTTCAGCCTCTGGCATGCCCCCTGTTTCAGACGCTGAGTCAGAGTCCATGCTCTGGAAGCAGGGCATGACAAAATCACTACATCATGCTGGGTCTCAAAAGAGCAATTATCTTCCTCACCCTCCTCAACAAGAAAAGCAAACCATGAAATATATGGAGCATTAATAAAACAATAAAATGCTCATCATGTTTGGTGAAATTTTTTTCCTCGGAGCAGAAGAATTTGTTGTACTTTAGGAAAGAAGTGATTCTTTGGTGAGTCAAGATGTGTTACTAGGCCTATTGAACCCCAATAGCAAATATCTATCAGCTCTAAGAACTGGACCTCGATTTGCTTTTTTCCTTCTTTAAACCATCCATCTTTCCTTATGTGGTAGGTCCTTTACATTGTATGCCTGAGGACAAGGACTGACTTGCTACTAGTCTTTGCAAATTGCTCTGAGACCCTTTTTGGCTGAAGAGCAGAGCCAAAAAGGAGTTTAAATAAACAAAGTCTGCAGGCGTACTGCGCCATTTCAGCCAGCAGATGGGGATTTAAATGATCTTCCACATGAATGAGTTAATATATGAATGAACCAATCAATTATTTGCTTACAGAGAAAAGTGTGCATTGAAAAAAGGGTTCTGGCCTAGCATTTCTCTTTAACGTGTTTTGTTTCTACATTTAGGAAACATCTTAAAATCTTATTTATTGGGTAATAGTAAATCAATCTATCATTTTATTTAGACCCTGTCTCTTCCCCAAGATTGGGAGTCAAAGCAGCTTATAGTTAAGAATAAATACAAGTAAACGTATATCTAGCTAAAACCATACTAAAAAGGACTATTCCATTATGTGACTCCTGCTCTGATGTGATGTGTTCTAGAGATGGGCTTACTACCTGCAATTCTGAGTGCTAAAATTCTCCTTCCTTATCTGTATTTTGAATTCTGACAAGTAAAACTGAAGATTCCCATCAGTTTTGGGCCTCTAGCTATTTCATGTACTGATTCAAGTAGACAGCTGCTGAGATTGCTGCTGTTTGCCTTGGTGGCCACCTTGCTGAATGTGACTTGAAATGAAGCATCATCCTCACAGTTTTATGCGCTAGCCTGCACTGTTTCATGAGGTAGGGAGGGGGGAAATTCATGCATAAATCCATCTCCAAAAGATGGGGAAGCAGGACCACCATTGTGAAAAGAAGCTCATCAGCCTGGAAGTTAGAAAAAATGTTTGTTATGTGTGCACATGTGTGTGACATGAGCACATTTATGCATTCTAAAGTTGTGGTAGGGAGCCATCTGCTGGTCCTAGACGGCTGCTGTAAGGCAGACGGTTCATCTCTGAAAGCTTATGTTTCAGCATCCATAACATTTGGAACAGCAGAGGGAATTTAAAAAAAGAAAAGCAAATGTGAAAAGCAGGTGGAGTAACCTAAAGTGCAAAAAAAGCAGGAATGCTTAAGAGGAGGTTGCTGTAGAGCTCCATTAACTCATAGCATGCTGTGCATGTATGTGCATATCACTACTATTTCTTTATACAGTGCCATTACCGTACATGGCGCTTTACAAGTAAAAGAATGACAGAACTGTTCCCTGCTCTCAGGTTTACAATCTAATTAAGACATGACACAAAAGGAAAGGGGGCAGGCAGTGTGGAAAGGGATTAAATCCAGCAGATCCTGCCCCTTCTTCTCTCGCTCTGATGCCAGAGCAGAGGCAGTTGGGATGGATGGAGGGCCTTTCATCTGCTTCTGTTGGCAGTAAACACTGGAGAAAATGTTAGGGCACCAACCCTGAATGCTGTCAGGGCATCAATCCTGAAGACTGGGTGACAACCCAGAAAATGACCAGGGCACCAACCCTGAGAACTGTTGAGCAACAACCCAGAAAGCAGCCTGGGAACCAACCCTGACAACTGTGAGGGAAAACTGTCAGGGCACCAACCCTGAAAACTGTTTGGGCAAGAACCCAGAAAAACGGTCAGAGCACCAACCCTGCCAGCTGTTAGAAACTGTTAGGGAAAAAACACATAGAGACAGACCTAAAATATTACCTTGGGAAGTCTATGCAATTGTGAGTGAGCTCTGAAACAGCTTGGAAAGATCGCCAACTTTGGCCAAAGGGACTCCTCTCCCTTAGCAAGAAAGCAGTCCAAACTACCTTTTACATGAGCAAAGGGAAGAACAGTTTATTGAAAAAAGAGAAGGGTTAAATAGGTTTGGGATGACAATAATCTCATAGAGCATACAGTGCATGTGCAATAATATTTTTTCTTTCCCAGGACTAAAATTCTGATACACGGTTGATAATACAATAACTTCTGGTTAACAATCAACAATGAACCTTGATTCACACATGTATTCATTCAGCAATGGAGTGTAAGCAATATTGTTACAGAAAACACGCTGGGAACTGATGCTGAGAACCTAGGAATTTGCCAAATAATGTCAGCATACTTTTAAGTAGGACATGGGGCTAACAACACAAACAATGTTTAAAGTGAACTGGAATTCAAAATGGAGGACTTTGGTTAAGCAAATACAAAGGCCCTTTTTGCATGGCACTTCTCATGCGAAAGGGCCTTTGGAGCATCGTGTGATTGCGAGGAGTGTTTCAGATGACGTCCTTGCAATTGCACGATGCTGCCGAGGCCAGGAGGCGCCAATCGCGCACTATATCATTTTCGGCTTTTAGTTGAAAATGGTGCGTGATCGCACATTGCTCCGGGGCCCCACATGCACTTACCTTGCGTACAGAGCTCCGGAGCCGCGGCCCTCGCACTTCCCCCAGTGCAGCCTGGGAAAATACCTGGTTGCGCTGCAGAAGGAAGAGTCAGAGCCCTCATGCTGCCTGCCAGATGGCCAGCAGCTCCTGCGGAGCTGAAGCAGCGGGGATGCGAGAGCCTCACGGAAGAGACTGCTTGTGTGATCCCTGTGGCCCCTTTGGCCAAAGTTGGCGATCTTTCCAAGCTGATTCACCAGACAGAGGTAAGGTGCAAGATGACCTCACCAGACAGAGGTAAGGTGCAAGATTACCTCACCAGACAGAGGTAAGGTGCAAAAAGGGCCAAAAAGACAAAGAAAGAGTTTCTTTAGCTTAGACATTTAAGCAGGCAATATCCTCTGTGAATTAAACTGTCCAGGGCATTGACCTCCTAACAGTCCCTGAAGAGACCAGGGACAAAGATGGGAAACACTGTCCATTTGGTCTGTACTCTTTTACTGCTAACACTTCTGGGCCTAGGCATGGTGGAGCTATGCTTGCCTCACCTTCTCTCCCTTTGATGCCAGAGCAGTAGCAGTTGGGATGAAGGGAGGGCCTTTCATCTGCTTCTGTGCCTAGGCATGATGGATTCAGTGCACCTCTTCTTCTCACCCTCTGAGTCCAGGGCAGTGGCAGGTGGGATGAAGGAGGGGCCTTTCATCTGCTTCCAGGATGGAGTTGTGCCTGCCTCTTCTTCTCTCTCTCTCTGAGATGACAGCAGCAGTAGTTGGGATGGAGGGAATGTATATGTACACTAAAATGAAAGCCAGAGTGTTGTAGTGGTTTGACTGTTGGACTATGACTCTTGGAGACCAGGGTTCAAATCTCTCCTCAGCCATGGAAACGCCCTTGGGTAACCATGAGCAAATCACACACCCTCAGCTTCAGAAGATAGCAATGGCAAACCCCTTCTGAACAAATCTGGCCAAGAAAACTCTGAGATAAGTTTGCCTCAGCGTCACCATGAGTTGGAAATGACTTGAAGGCACACAACAGTACACTAAAAAGAGACTTGTGAAGTCCCTATATGAAGAAAAGAAAGCAACAGACATAAGGCAGAAAAATCTCAAGACTGAAGAGGTTCTTCAAACCCTGATTATTGGATATTTCTACTGGGGCTTCTATATGGCCTTTTTGTAAAGCCAAATGAGACACAAGAATTTGAACACTCTGGTTGATCTCTCTAAATCTCTCCCACCCACTCTAGAATTTGGTAAAGTTGCTCCCTTGGACTGCAACCCCCAGAATCCTTCAGACAGCATATGTTCAAAGGAGTGACTTTTCCAAACCCTGACTTGTCTTTGGTTAAAAATATTCTTGAGATCCTGGCGTGGGTGGGCTGTCATTGGGATTGTGCCACAGGGAGAGAGAGAATCACAGAGATGGAAGAGGCCATGAGAGCCATCCAGTCCAGCTCCCCGCAATTCAGGAATACACAGGTAAAGCGCTTCTGACAGATGGCTGTCCAGCCTCTGTTTAAAAACCTGCAAAGAAAGAGACTCCACCACACTCCAAGGCAGCATATTACACTGTCAAACTGCTTTTGCAGCCATGAAGTTCTTCATAATGTTTAGGTGGAATCTCTTTTTCTGTAGTTTGAATCCATTGATCCATATCCCAGTCTCTGGAGAAGCAGAAAACAAGCTTGCCCCATCTTCCATATGTTGTTGTGTGCTTTCAAGCCATTTCCGACTTACGGTGACATTAAGGCAAATCTATCACGGGGTCTTCTTGGGCTGAGAGTATGTGGTGTGCCAAACGTCACCTGGTAGGTTTCTATGGCTGAGTGCGGAATTGAACACTAGTCTCCAAGGTTGTAACCCAATGCTTAAACCACTATATCAATGCTTAAACCACTCAACCAACCCTCATAGAATCATAGAGTTGGAAGAGACCACAGGGGCCATCCAGTCCAACCCCCTGCTATGCAGGAACACACATCAAAGCATTCCCAACAGATGGCCATCCAGCCTCAGCTTAAAAACCTCCAAAGAAGGAGACTCCACCATACTCTGAGGCAGCATATTCCACTGGCAGATAGCTCTGATCATCAGAAAGTTCTTCCTGAGGTTCAGGTGGAATCTCCTTTCTTGCAGCTTAAATCCATTGCTCCTTTTCCTAGCCTCTGGAGCAGGGGAAAACAAGCCTGCTCCTTCCTTGATATGACATACCTTCAAATATTTAAACATGGCTGTCATGTCCCCTCTTAACCTTCTCTTCTGCAGACTAAACATACCCAGCTCCCTAAGCCATTCTTCATAGGGCATGGCTTCCAGACCCTTCACCATTTTGGTCGCCCTCCTCTGGACATGCTCCAGCTTGTCAATATCCTTCTTGAATTGAGGTGCCCAGAACTGGACACAGTATTCCAAAGGAGGTCTAACCAATGCAGAATAGAGCGGTACCATTCCCTCACTTGATCTAGACACCATATTCCTATTGATGCAACCATCTTCCATATGACATCCATTCAAATATTTAAACATGGCTATCCTGTCACCTCTTAACCTTCTCTTCTGAAGGCTAAACATACCCAGCTCCCTGAGCTGCTCTGCTTAGTGTAGTGTTTCCAAGGGCTAAAGGTTTTCTCACTGAGCGATATTAATGATTAATTGATTGCAGGGAGCCTTTTATGGGGGTGTGCTCAGTATTTTTAACTTCATTGTTACATTTTAAAGGCTTTTATGGTGATTTTAAGGTGATGATCATTTAATTGTGTTTTCACTGTTTCATTATAAGGTTGTTAGCTAATTTTGTTTCTAGCCTTTGGAAGCTGCCTTCTGAGCATTGCTGGCAGAAAGGTTCCATATTAAATAAATAAACAAATAATAAATAAATAAATAATTCTAAAAATTGCCGCCCTCACACTATCAGCTATTTCCCTTTATGCCAATGTATGTCTTTTCATGATTGTCACAGCGAGGAGCCTTCAAGTTGGGATTGTACCACTAAGGAATTCATTCAACAGTCCTAAGGAGTTGTTTTATTCTCCTTTTAAAAATATCTTTATTTGTGCATTTCATAGAATTCCATGGACTCTTAGGCCCTTTCTTCAGCTTACTGTATTCTGGAGACATCCGGTGCAGGTCCTGGTGTTGTCTCTGCTGGGATGGGAGGATGACAGGAGCACTCCCCTCTGCATTGGGTACCTTCTCAAATGGAGGAAGCATGACGGCACTGCCTCTTCCTTCTGCAGCACAGCTGGATACTGTCCCAGGCTGTGCTGGGGCACGAAATGCAGCCACTGCACTTCCAGGACCTCCACACAGCAGGTAAATGTGGGCAGGCAGTTGGAGGGCTGCATGATCACCGGTCATTGCTGGGGATACCCTTCAACCCTCACACCACCTGGGGACAGGAGGAGGACAGGACCCAGATGACATCATGCAGAACCGTCATCTGGCTCCCACCCTTCTCCCATCACTAGTGTGGGGAAATGACGTCCTGCAGAAAGGGCCTTAGAGTTGGAAGATGCCGCAAGGGTTATCTAATCCAACCCCCTGCCATGAAGGAATACAGTCCTGTCCTAAAGTACTCCTGAAAGAAGCCCATCCACCCACTGTTCAGAGATCTCCAAAGATGACCTCTAAGGCGGTCCATTCCACTGTCAAACAGCTCTTACAGTAAATGAATTCTTCCTAATGTTTAGGTGGACATCTTTGTAATTTGTAATCTGCTCTATAGAGCAGCAGAAAATGGCCTTGTTCCTTCTTCTGTATGACATTGCTTTAGATATTTGAAGACAGCTATCATGTTAGTTTTTCCCCCCTCTAACCTAAATGTACCTGTCTCTCCAAGTCATACCTCATAAGGCTTGGTTTGCCAGCCTTTAATCATCTTGGTTGCCCTCCTGTGGAAACATTCCAGCTTCTCAATATCCTTTTCGAATTGTGGTCCCCAGAACTGGACACAATATACCAAGTAAGATCTTACCAAAGCAGATCTATACGCTGCATGTAGATACTACAATATAGAGCCAGTGGGGGGAAGTGGTTTGAACATGGGACTACAGACCCTGGAGGCCAGGGTTCGATTCGCCACTTGGCTATGGAAACCGACTTGGTGATCTTGGGTGCATCATGTACTCCCAGCCCCAGAAAACCCTGTTACAGGTTTGCCTTGGGTCACCATAAGTCAGGAGTGACTTGAAGGCACACAACAACTACAAACATATTTTAAATTTGTTGGCCATAGTACAGTTGTTCTACTATATCCAGTTTTATCCACTCTTTCATTTTCTGCAGCGGTCACTTGTGGTCTGAAAATATTTCTGTACAATAAGATATTGAGAGAGAGACGGAGACAGGCCACACCCACATAACTTTGCTTACAGTATATCATCATAGTTGTTCTATTTTATTGTTATCATTAGTTATTGCTGTTAATCTCTTACTGTGCCTAATGTTTTTCACTATATTTTTTATTGAAAATAAAATAAAAAACCTGAAATACATAGGGAGAGCATAAGATAAAAAACAAACAAAGGAAAACACACTTTCACATCTAAGTATTTATATAAAATGTTAACAATCAAATAATAATGCTGCTTCTTGAACATGTATCATTGTTATTCAATTACTTCTAACTGAAGCAATAAAATTTCCAAGTAAATTTTATTTTTTCTATGCCCTGTCTTTTTGCAGAAAAATTCAACAATCCTTCCTTCGTACTGCTCTTCCCAAATAATTTATTCATGTACCCTTAAACAATACACTTCTATATTAATATCTATCGAATCTTATAACTCCTGAGTCATTATTAAGTATCATTCAGTTACTGTGCCTAATTTATAAATTAAACTCTACCATAGGCATGTATGCATAGGAAAAAAACATAGTATATATAGGATCTGATATATAGGACCTATATATACACAGTATATATAGGATCTGATACTGCCCACGGTTTCAGGCATCCACTGGGGGTCTTGTAACATATATCCCATAGATAAGAGGGTGCTACTGTATGTTGCCTGGGGAAGGAGCTAAGAAGCAATAGATATATTTTTTAATCTTTCTCTCTCTCTCCCCCTTTCCCTACCTACCTATCAACCTAGCTATCTAAGGTACATGGGCATAGAATACTTTGGCCCAGCCCATAATTCAAACAGGATCTCAGCCTCACAAAATGCTTAAAGAGGTTTCTAATATGTGCTGGAAATGTAATCAGCAAGCGAGCATCTTTTATCATATGTGGTGGACTTGTGAAAAGGCAAAAAAATTCTGGGATCAAATACATTGTCTGGTGCATAAAGTTCTGAAAGTTAATGTTCAGTTGAAGCGTGAATTGTATTTGTTGGGATTAAGATTATGGAGAAGTATGGCAAGATGTTACAGTACAAAATACAAGATTGTAATATGCACAGAAATGGAAGAATACAGAGATTCCAACAAATTAGGATTGGCCAATAAAACAAATGGACTTAGCTGAAATAGACAATTAACAATATTGCGAAGAGAAAGATCATTGGTGACTTTTTGTTTTGAACGATTGGGAACTTTCAATACACTTTTTGCAAGAAAAAGAGTACAATATCTTGAACATCGGTTTTGACGATTGGTGTATTCAGAAAATAAGTAGTTGAACGGTATTTGCAAGTAAAAAAGTTATTTTCTATAGTCATATATAATCTGTGTTAGGAAAACTGGAAGCCAAATGTGTATTTCCATTTTTAATCACTCTTTATTATCTTTATTCAGCATTTCTTTTTCTTTTAGCTTTTCCTGTTTGTTATTTGTTGTTTCTTTTTCTGTTTTCTTTGTATGTGTTTTGAAAATGCCTTAATGAAATGCACTAAAAAAAACCACCAAACACACAGGACCTTGGCATCTTATAGCTGTGCTTGATGAATTATAGGAGCTTTAGACAGATACAAGTCATCATATCGTGTGGGAGGGCCTGTGTAACATTGAGTGTGCACATTCACTCAGATAAGTATTCAAAGCACAGGGACTGAATTATTGATTGGGAGGACAATAAGAGTTTGTCCTGAAACAGAAGATAGCAGCACGAAGCCATGAAAGAGCAACGTGAGGAGTAGCAGAGCAATTGAAATGGGGGAGGCTGCATTTGCTTTCTCCTTCATTATTTAGCAGCCCCTGGTTGAAGACTTATTCATACCTGAGGTAGGCTACCCAGGAACATGAAAAGCCAATACTTGCAAGATGCTCGTGCTGGGATGCTGGCATCTGCTTCTAGTGGAGGAGAAGGAAACGCTGGGACAGCAAGTCCCCATTCATAAATATTCAGCAAAAAAAGTCAGTGTTCTTTGCATAAATTCTTTTCAACCAGGTGCACCTGACAGGAGGGGAAGGGCAGTACCCAGCTCCCAGCAGACTCAGCAGGCCTAAATAAAATAAATGATATGTGGATGTGTGTGGGGGGAACAGAAAGAAAAGAGGAGGCCTGTGAAATAGGGAATACAGATAGTTTCTGCTATTATTTGAGAACCAGTTACAGGTACTTGCCTGCAACAAACAGAATTGCAAGTGCAGTTCAGTGGTGGCAGCTGACTCCCGTGTCTGTGGGGCAGTGAATCCACTATGGGCTTTAGTCTGAACTCTAAAGGAGCTATCTAAGCTGCTGAGCTCATAGGAAATATGGTTCAGCGCCTTTTTGCTGGCCAATTTTATACTCCCCAAATAGGTACAGCACCTTGGATCATTCCCTTTAAGTTCAGACTAAAACTTGGAGTGGATTCCCCACCCCACCAACATGGAAGCCAACACCTGCAACCACGGTTCATATTTTCATGCACCATGAAAATGGAGGTGCTGTTCTCAAAGACTAGTTAGATTTAGAGATGAGAAAGAGAATAGAAAGAAAAGAGGGAATGGAAATCGGTCCAATAGTTTTAGGCTACTGGTAGACAACCTGTGGCTTTCTGGACATTTTGGGCTACAGTTCCCATAATCCATCAATCACATTAGATTGGGGCTTCTGAGAGGTGAAGTCCAAAACAACTGGAAGGCCAAAGGCTTCCTATGCCTGTTGTAGTCTTCTAAACCAAAGCTGGAGGAGCTAAGCATATAGTCATAATGATTTCATGCATATTACTGGAAGGGTGTTCTCAGTCTCAGCTGTTGCCACAAACTTTCAAGTACACTTTATGGAAAGCTATAATAGCTACTATTATAGAAATGACATTCATTTCTCTACCATTTAGATATAAGTAATTGATGCAATTATGAGACTGATAACTGAAATCTGAGAGTTGGGAAAAATCACTGTTCAATTAAGCAATTCCCTCATCTGCATTCAGCAGCGGTAGAGTCCAGGAGCATTCATCATATGATCTGGTATTCCTATTGATTAGGCTGCAAAACAATCAATAGAATTTCTGCAAGGGGATATGAAGTGATTTACAGGCTATGTAAAATTATTTAAACTGTTGCAACCTCGTCCAAGGATGCCAGTGCATGCTTGAATCTGTTTTGCACTGACATTAAGGAATTGCCACTGTGGTATAGTAGTTTGAGTGTTAGGTTACAACTCTGGAAGACTAGGGGTCAGATTCCCTTTTGGCCATGGAAACCAGTTGGTGACCTTGGGTAAGGCCATTTCCTCACTAGCCTGTTATAGTGCTATTATTCCACTTTCAACGACCTATGGAATCCTAGGGTTTGCAGTTTAGTGAGGGGCCTGAAAGGATTCCTAGGATTCCTAAAGGTCCCCTCTCTAAACTGCAAACCCTAGGATTCCATAGGATGTTGAAAGTGGAATAATAGCACTATAACAGACTAGTGCAGAATCATAGAATCATAGAAATCTAGAGTAGAAATGGCCTAAGTCACACTGTTTTAGCCTCAGAGGAAGGCAATGATGGCAAACCCCTTCTGAACAAATCTTCCCAAGCGAATCCTGCAAGAGGTTTGCCTTAAGGTTGCCATAAGTTGGAAATGACTTGAAGGCATACAAATATGGCTTTTTTTCACTTTGATGATGAAGATGGTTGCATGGTTAGTTAAAAAGTGTACACAAAGAATGCATCACACTATGAAAATCTCTAAAAAATAGTTAGTGTTACAGATAGAGCCTCCTCAGAACTTGAGAAAGTTGCTTTTTTTGGACTGTAGCTCCCAAAATCTCCAGCTAGCACATGATGTGGCAAGAAGAAATGCTCCAGTGACTGAGGCCATTTCTATAGTAGATTGTTACAGTGCTATTATTCCACTTTCAACATCCTGTGGAATTCTGGGTTTTGTAGTTTCCTGAGGCCAAAGAGCCCTCTGGCTGAAAATTCTAAATGCTCCTCCCTAAAATGCAAACTCTAGGATTCCATAGGATGTTGAAAGTGGAATAATAGCACTATGATAGTGTAATGTGGAAATGGCCTGAGTCAATGACCATCAACCATCTATCATCATCATGATCATGATGATGATCATCCTACCTTTCTCCCAAAATTGAGACTCAAGGCAGCATACAATTTAAAATATAAGAACACTGCTAACAATACAGAAAAAGTGAACATTAACATATAATGAAACTATTCACAGCATTAAAACAGTTTGCATCAACATTTAAAAGAACAACATTCAACTGAAAAGAGAAAAAGCTATGAAAACCAGTTCAGTTTAAAACAATACAGCACCCTTAGCCTGTTCCTTAAAAACTTGCTACTTTGAAAACCTGCTGAAATAAGAATGTTTTTGCCTACAAATCTATTCTGTGAGTTGACAAAGAAGGTCATCAGTGAAGTAAGACCAAAATCCTGTTAGTTAATCCTGACTCCAATATATCCATTCATCCAACTGTTGAATGATGAGCCAGCACATAGGTAAATTCCACTGACTGAATGAATCTACTTTAGTTGGGACTAAAATTAGGTTTTAGGCCTAACTGTTTATGAGAAGATGGGTAATTATGTCGCCTTCCAGATGTTGCTGGACTGTACCTACCATGAGTCTTGGCCAGCATAGCTCATAGGGAGGAATGCTGGGAGCTGCAGTCCACTGACATCTGGAAAATCACATGATTCTCAGACTTGGTTAAGGATAGTTACCACCACAGTTCAGGAAGGATATGGACAAGCTGGAATGTGTCCAGAGGAGGGTGACCAAAATGGTAGAAGGCCTGAAAATGATGCCCTATGAGGAACAGCTTAGGGAGCTGGGCATGTTTACCTTGAAGAAGAATCATAGAATCATAGAAATGTAGAGTTGGAAGAGACCACACAGGCCATCCAGTCCAACCCCCTGCCATGCAGGAACACCCTCAAAGCACTCCCGACAGATGGCCATCCAGCCTCTGCTTAAAAACCTCCAAGGATGGAGACTCCACCACACTCCGAGGCAGCAGATTCCACTGCTGGACAGCCCTGACTGTCAGGAAGTTCTTCCTGAGGTTCAGGTGGAATCTCCTTTCCTCCAGCTTGAATCCATGAATGAATTGAGAAGGTTAAGAGGCTACATAATAGCCATGTTTAAATATTTGAAGGAATGTGATACGGAGGAAATAGCAAGTCTGTTTTCTTCTTCAGAGACTAGGACATGAAGCAGTGGCTTCAAACTTCAGGAAAAGAACATTAGGAATAACTTTCTGATGGTAAAAGCAGTTGCAACAGTGGAATATACTGCCTGGGGGTGTGGTGGAGTCTCATTTGAGGTTTTTAAACAGAGGTTGGATGGCCCTTTGTTGGGAGTGCTTTGATTGTGTCTTTCTGCATGGCACAACAGGGTTGAACCGCACGGCCCCTGGGGTCTCTGCCAACTCTACAATTCTATGATTCTATGAAAATCTCTCAGGAGAATTCTGGAAGCCAAGTGGCCCCCATAACAATCATGACATTATGATGCCAGAGACAGACCTGGTTTCACATGTCAAGACCTTCAACAGAAAAAAAACATACCTGTCATCGGGGCTTGGGTGAAGATGTTAATCAAGCTTAAATCATCAACCTCAATGTGCATGTTTAAATATCCCATAGATAATGTGCATGTTTAAATATCCCATAGATAAGAATACTCAAATAATTTCTATATTTGTCAGTTCTGATGGAAATTGCCCTAATCTATACCTCCCAAACTAATCTGCAGGCTGGAGGGTAATTACCCTATGAACTTTGCATTTCCCTGATTTTCCAATGCAGCTCTTGGCCGAAAAACCATCATAAAAATGCATTTTAGAATGTATATGTGAGGCTAAAATTCATGTTGAAATGTGTGCATTTTGATAAAACATGTTTATAAATGCACATTCTGTGATAAAATACATTCAGCATATGGATGTAAGATGTGTTACATGTGAACTTTTAAAATGCACATTAATGCCAAAATGAAATGGATTTCTGAAGAAACATATGTGTAACCAAGAGCCCAGAAATGGGCAATCTATTCATCCTTACTGCTGGATAGTCTTTCCCAAACTTGAGTCCCCAAATGTTGTAGCACAACTCCCATAATTCGAAACCACTATCCATGCTTCCTGTAGGTGATGGAAGCCCAGTTTTGTTTGGACTCAGGTTTAAATAAGGTTGCCCATAATTAAAAAATCGGAGTGAATCTAAGACCCTTTCCGCACTGAGGCTTCTAGCGCAAGCGGGGGAGGCCGGCAAGCGCAAGAAGGCTCGTCCGGGAGGCTGCCGCTTCCCCCTCCTTCCTTCCGCAGGCGAAGGAACCAGCGGGGAAGCGGCACCGAAGGAGGCTTGCCGCGCAAGCCGCCCTCCCCCCCGTGCGAAGCGGGAGACCTCGCGCCGGATTCCCACCCCGTGTGCGCATGTGAAGCAGGCGGCGTCGCACCGGATTCCTCCCCCCCTGCACACCGGATTCCCCCCCGCGCGCGCCAGATTCCTCCCCCCGTGCGCGCGAAGCGGGTGGCGTCGCGTCCCCCCTGTGCGCGCGCGCGAAGCGGGCGGCGCGTCCGTCGTGCTACCTCCCCACCCCGCTCCTTCCTTCCGCAGGGGTGGAGGGAAGGAAGCGCGACCCGACCGGCTCCCGGAGGCTCCGCACGAAAGGTAAGTGCGGGTGGGCTCCGGGAGCGTTGCGCGAGCGGGGGTGATTTTCGCTTGTACGCGAAAATCAAAAAACCCGCGCTCGCGCCGCTTCAGCCCCGTGAGCTGGGCGGAAGTGGGAGTGCGTCGTGCGGAGCGACGCTCCCACTCCCGCGAGGCTCACGGGGCTATCGCGCGCGCAAAGGCCCGTGCGAAAAGGGCCTAAGACCAATTGTATGACCTAGATAAGATGTGGAGGAGGTATTGGCTTATAGGACATAGAGCTCCCACTTCTACCTACAAGTCTAAGCTCATATAAAACACACAGAAAGTCTACAACCTCTCAGGGAAGGATATTTGTTCTATGGATTAGCTCATGCTATAAATACAGAAGATTTCAAATCCAACCTGACTCTCATCAGTAGCAAGACTAGAAAAGATTCTTAAGTCAGTTCTTCCCAACACTATATGTTACCCTGTATGTTGGGGGTCCTGGGAGGGGCGCCCAAATTACCAATAAAAACACAAGTTGGGGGAATTTAACTCGAGCAGTCTCTCAGCTAAATGAGAGGCAGGGTAACATTAGCAAGGATCTTTTAACCCAATGTCTACGGCTTCAGGTCAGAGAGCAGGCAAGCAAGTTTAAAAGTAACAAAAATAACAGGTTTATTGAAAGATAAACAGCCAATAATAACAACACACACACTAGCTAACTTGGAGGCAGAAATGGAGAGCTTAGGGATGGGTAAACGACTGGTCTCGTAGTCCTGGAGAGAAGGACAGGGTTCCAAGAAGGGAGGCAGACTCAGTTGTGGAGAACTGAGGGGAAAACTTCACTGGACAGAGCGGCAGCAAGGCGGGATGGAAGTCCAGGGTGATCCAAGGAAGTCCCAAAAGTGGGGACCCTTTATAGAGTGGAGTTTACCTACAGGCTATGTTATGCTCGGTGAGAACAAAGGAAATTTGGAGCTGGACAAAGGAGTTGGAAAAGGTCAAGTTTTGCATGATTGGTTTTAGCTCTTAAGACAATAGTGTGGCCGGTGCGTTAATAGCCCGATACAAAAGAGTGGCTTGGCTCTTGGCTGTGTGACTTTGTGTAAATCCAAGCCGAGCCGAGCCGGTTTGCAGGGAGGTTTTTCCCTAAAGCAACGTAGAGGCTTAAGTTGCTTGCCTGAATGGGGTCTTGGAATGTACAGTCATTAACGGCCATGCCCGTACGTGCTCGTCCAGGGGACCTCTGCAAACATGTGGAGTAGGGTGGCAGAGAAAGGTCAAGCAAAGGCCAAATTATTTGATATCAAAAGGATATCTAGTGCTCTCACCCAACGTATCATAACCGTGATAACATATACACTCCAGATATGTTGGATTGCAACTCCAGCCACTCTCAGACTCAGCCTGCAATTGACCTATGACTGCAATTAGCTTGGCCACACTGGCTAGGAATTATGGGATCTGCACTCCCTCTGGAAGCTGATTAGTTTGGGGAAGATTAACATAAGACTGAAAAACTGCAGCTGGTTAGTGCAGATAAGGGATGGAAAAATGGTTGGAAATGGGTTTCTCAAATGTCTGGAAACTGATGAGGGAAATTTTAAGTGGGCAAGGATCTTCACAGTTTGGGATTTATGCACATTTTAAAAAAAATCCAAAATGGCATTTTCTGAGAAGAAGATAACATGTCAGAAGAGAAAATGCTGCTTTCTGTGCAGGAAACTAGTTTTCTGCATGTAAAATGCTGTTTTCTGCACAAAAGCTTGCTTGCTTGCTTGCCTGCCTGATTGCCTGTTTTCTGGCACATAATAAGACCTGAACTGTGTGAATAGTGTTTAGAAACGGCACATTTCTGATGCCCTTTTCACAGCAAGGAGAAAATTAGTACAATTATTTGTTCACACCTTCCAGAATGAAATTTATTAAGATTTACATCATTAGTGCAGGTGACAGAAGGCTCACTGGTCTACTGGGTCTATCTCAGGATGAGAAATCTTCTACCCTCATGCTGGTTCACTAGAGAAAGCATGTCTCCCATTGCAGGTAGAGCTGCCTTTGCCACTCATGGGTTCTGCACATGCAGTGTGTGTGCTGATCTTTTCTTTTTGGGTGCATGGACATAAAATTGAAGCTGCTATTCTTAATAACTTCAGAGAAAAGGATTGGGCCCACTCCTGCTATCTCTGAGATCCAATCTTCTTAATCCAATTACAGAAAAAGAGAACTAAGTAAACCTAATGGATAAGGATAGCTCTATGAAGACTTCTATCCTCAAAGCTCTTTATGGGAATTAACTAATTAATGGAGGAAAGGAGCTTAAAGATCAGGGCACGAACTTTGCATACAGTTAGAATTGGGGACTCATCCAGCTTCTTGTTCAGGCTACAGCTTTTCTATTGAGCTGTTCCCAATAATTAAAAACAACAGCAACCTCCTTCCATGGGGGAATTACAATATGCATTGAATTTTAGGCTGCTCTGATGGCTTATTTCTCTAGGTAGATGAGGTTACGCTATCTACCAAGGCAAGAGCCTTCTGGTATTAGGCAGAGCTTTAATGGCTCACCAGAGATGGATTAAGCTACAGGTAAAATGTACAAATCATGATTAGACAAGATGATTCAGGAAGGAGATAGCTAGCTAATAAGTTGGCTGAGGCCATGTTCCTGCATTGCATGGGATCTCCTCTTCCTGCAGTGGTCCTCTGCCTGTGTAGTTCTGTTCTTCCGGGTATGTAAGCCCGCTTGAAAAAGCATGGGCGTGCTCCCTCAGCTGTTTAGTGGCTGTGGGAGGGTTCAAGATGCTCAGGAGCCATCAGATGGCTCTTCTGCCTCTAAGACAAAATGGCAGCTCTCTCTCTCCTGGAAATCTCAAGAATACCCTGGAGATCTAGAAGGGAGATAATTCCTCTTATTTTCTGGCTTCAGTCAGGTGGTTTCTGGAATCCCTCCACCTTCCCTAGATTCTTAAATGGCTGCTCTCCTCCTCAGACCATTAAATGGCTGAGGGAGCCCATGCAGGCCTTTTGCAGAAGATTTGCAAGATGGTGGGGAGGTATTGTACAAGGAGGTATTGAATAGCTCCTTGCACAATGATCACACATCACCAATTGGTTTCTGCCCCATGTATACAAATTGCAAAGTTGGATGCACTGTAGTCAGGGGCAAAGGCTACAGGACCCAGGGCAGCTTCAGATATAATGGTGAAGATGTACCAGCAAAGGTTGGATCTGAAGCAGAATTAATAGTGGCTGCTGGTGGCTCCAGTATTACCAGATTGGGGCTGATCTGAAGTTTTACTTTGAAGAGCTACCCAAGGCACTGAACTCTATTCCCCAAATAGGTTTGTTGTTGTTGTTAACTGTGACTTTGACTTATGGAGATCCTATGAATGAGATAGCTTCAGGTCACCCTATCCTCACCTGCTCAGGTCTTGTAGATCCAAGGGTGTGTCTTCCTTGACTGAGTCTATCCATCTGTAATGCAGTCTTCTTCTTTTCCTACTGTCTTCCATTTTATCAAGCATCACTGTATTTTCTACTGAGTCATGTTTTCTTATGATATGGCTAAAGTACAACAGCCTTACTTTAGTCATCTTGGCTTCTAGGGAGAGTTCAGGCTTGATTTGCTCTGGGACCCATTCATTTGTCTTTTTAGGAGTCTGGGGTATCTGTAGAACTTACCTCCAGCACTACATTTCAAAGGAGTTGATTTTCTTCCTTTCAACTTCCTTCACTGTCCAGCTTTCACAACTATATATAGAAACTGGAAGTAGGATGGCATGGGCAATCCTTACTTTGGTATTCAATGATATATCTTTACACTTTAGGATCTTGTCTAATTCCTTCATAGCTGCCCTTCCAACTCCTAGTTTTCTTCTGATTGTTTGAATGCGTCTCCATTCTGATTAATTACTGAAAAATCTTGAATTATTTCAGTGTCTTCAATGTCAACTTTGAGGTTATATAAATTATCCGTCATTATTTTTGGTTTTCTTAATGTTCATCTGCAAACCTGCCTTTGCACTTTCTTCTTTGACTTTCTTCATTAACTGATCCAAGTCTTTGCTATTTTCTGCTAGCAGTACAGTGTCATCTGCATATCTCTAATTGTTGATGTTTCTTCCTCCAGTTTTCATGTCTCCTTCCTCTGAGTCTAAGCCTGCTTTAGGTATGTTATGTTCAGCATACACGTTAAACAGAAAAGGTGATAAAATGCAGCCTTGCTTGACCCACTTGCTAATTGGAAACCATTTCATTTCTCCATATTCCCAACAGTAGCCTCTTGTCCTGACTAGGGGTTATGTATTAGGACAATCCAATGTTGTGGCACACCCATTACTTCAACAGCGATCCATAGTTTTTCATCAACTACACAATCAAAGGCTTTGCTATAGTCTATAAAGCACAGGCTGATTTTCTTTTGAATTTCTTTAGTACATTCCATTGTCCAATGTATGTTTGTGATATAATCCCTAGTGCCTTTTTCTTTTCTGAAGCCAGCTTGGACATTTGGCACCTGGATATCTTCTTTAAAGTGAAGATTGAAGCTCAGAGCACATTCACCACCCCACTGACATTGAAGTCACCTTTAACTTTAATGCCTACAGTGCAGGCTGTATGGGAAGCAGAAAAGGTTAAAGTAGCAATCTGAATCTAGTTTAAGAAAAAGGCAACTTGTGGGAGCAGGTTGAAATTTAATAAAACGATGCATGGTTTGGAGAAAGTGCATGAAGAAAAAATATGTCCTAGAATCCAAGATGTCCTGTTTAGAGCTGGCAAGTGCACACATGAGAACATTTACAGTCAACAGGAAAAAACAAAGCCAGTCCTTGGGCTTATACAAGGGTTACTTGCAAAAATGTAGCCAGGCAGTCTAAGGTTCAAAGGGAAACAGCAGTCCTGAACAGAATCTAAAGCCTAGAAAGGAGTTGCCAGTAGATTAACCCAAAGGTATGTGCGGAACATCAGAGATCCACAGAGATGTTACAGAGTTGTGCAGAAGTTTTGGAGCTGTTGTCTGCAGCAGCAAAATGCCCTGGGCTGAGCTAATTGAGTTAAGCAATCCAGCTGACTTCATTAACTCAGCATCCTGTATTTAAAGAGGAACAAGGTGCTGCCTGACCCTTTGGTCCAGATGCTTTAATTCATCATATGTCCCTCTGCCTCTGTCATGTGCAGGCTAAGTTGCTTTCCCAAGAAACGCTCAGGTTTTTAGCCTGCAACACGGTGACTTTCAGAAGTTGCTAAGATTTCACCACACTCCAAGGCAGTGTATTCCACTATCGTACTACTCTTACTGTCAGGAAGTTCTTCCTGATGTTTAGGTGGAATCTCTTTTCCTGAAGTTTGAAGCCTAGTACTAGTGTCCTAGTCTCTGGAGCAGCAGAAAACAGGCTCGCTCCATCCTCTATATGACATCCCTTCAAATATTTAAACATAGCTATCATGTCGCCTCTGAACCTTCTCTTTTAAACATGACCAGCTCCCTAAGCCGCTCCTCATAGGGCATGGTTTCCAAGCTCTTCACTTGCCCTCCTCTGGACATGTTCCAACTTGCCAATATTCTTCCTGAACTGTGGTGCCCAGAACTGGATACAATATCCCAGGTAGGGTCTGACCAAAGCAGAACAGAGTGGTACCATCACTTCCTTTGACCTAGACGCTATACTCCTATACGCTATACTCACTATACACTATACGTTATCAAATTTAAACTACAAGGAAACACACACACATGCAGGGACGATTGCATTTTTGTATCATCAGTTACATGGCCAGTATGCTTGACCCATGAGTTACACATGGTTAGAATCCTCTAGACATTTTTGCCGCTTGCAATTCTGATGACTGTCAGAGATATACACACACAGGATGGCTTCAAAACCACCTCTCATTCTCTCCACAAACTTGTTTACCTTTCAGCAGTGCATTTTTAGCAGTAACAGAAATAAAAGCAGTTTTTCCTCTGCTGTTGTGAGAAGCAGCTAGATGGTGCTGGAAAATCAGAGAGATGACACAATATTGTGCCCAAAGTAGGCTGAAAATCGTCTATCGGTGGGTGGCTTTAGCAGCTGCACTAACCTATAAATGCTACAGTCACTTCAAGGCTTCACATAAAGGTTCTAGTCAAGGTTCTTCTGTGAAAGGAGTCTTGCTAAAGCCTTACATCAGAATACAAAAGAATTTCTTTCATATGACCCAAGAGGGGTTGAACATCCCAGGGAGAATCTGGGGTGGACTTCCACCGGTGGAACAGTAGAATCACTGAAGTGTTCCCCCTCTCAGCTGCAGCCTTCTGTGTACCCCCAAGCCTGGTTTATTTCATAATTCATTCTCTTTCAGTATTAATTACCGTGCTGTCTGGGGATGATGGGAGTTGCAATCAGACATATCTGTAGGGGAAACAAATAAGGGAGGCTAGAATAACTATAGCTCTGTATGTCACTCTGCCATTAAGCAACCCCTTAAGGAATGCTGTGAGAATAACATAGCTTTTCTCATGGGCACTGCAAAAGTTAAAATGCCTTCACCTGCAGCCCTTTATGTCTGCAGAAAATGTCACTTAATCTTCTTTGAAACTCTGAAGCTTTTGGATCAATGCAGGACTTTCAGGTCTGAACTCTCACTTTTTAGGAAGCTGTTGGTACTTTTTTCTTCGTTGCCTTGATCCCCTGATGTATGGATTTTCCACTCTGCACAATGCCTCTATTAGTAAAGATAGGAAACTAGCTTTCCCCAGTCATTTAACATCACTGAATCTCTCCACGAATCCTCCATCTTCTAAGTGTGCTCATCTGAAATGCCAGCAACATCCCCTTTGTTATCTCTGTTGCAGCTGAAAGCACAGCAGTCCCTTTGGCTTCATGATAATCTCCACTATAGCAGGGGGAGTCTGACTTATTAGTACAAACCTGGGACCTATGTAGTTTCTCTTTCTCCCCCTGTTATTATTGGCCACTTCTGTATTACACTCTTATAGCGTGATTATTCCACTTTCAACATCCTATGGAATCCTGGGGTTTGCAGTTTCGGGAGGGGCCGGCCCCAGGATTCCATAGGATGTTGAAAGTGGAATAATCACACTATAAGAGTGTAGTGCGGAAATGGCCATGGTCAGGTCTGTAAGCAGTGGCTCCCATATCAAGTGGGTCAGCGAATCCATTCTGGGACTTACTTTGGACCTTAAAAAGGATTGGATCCACCGCAGAAAGACTACAAAAAATAACTAAAAATGGGGATGCGAAGTGTGGGAAATGTGATGAAAAGGTGGGCTCTTTCTTTCATATGTGGTGGACTTGTCAGATGGCAAGAAAATTTTGGAAGGGGACACATGATGAAATTCAAAGAATTTGTAATGTGAATTTTGAAATGATACCGGAATTTTACTTACTAAATATGATAGGTCAAAATAGGGAGGTTAGAAGATACCAGAAGATATTACTGTATTTGATTACAGTCGCGAGTCTAACATATGCTCAACACTGGAAAGAAAAGAAAAAAATCAATTTAGAAGAATGGAAATTAAAGGTACTGGATATGGTAGAGACTGAAAAATTAGCAAACTTTTTGAAAAACAAACCTATCCAGAACTTTGAAAGGGAATGGAAAGGGGTAATGGAATGGTTAAAAATATAAACTTATTAGAGGATGGAATAGTGAATTTTTTTGTCTTCATAAAAAGTGGAAGATAAGATATAACTTAACTGGGGAAGAAAAACATGGAAGTGGAGGGGGGATATATCCACAACAGTGGTATATATTCTGTTACTTTATATGCGTAAAATTTAATAAAATTCTTTAAAAAAATGGATTGGATCCAACACCTTGGCTAGCTTTTTTAAAGTTCATACCAAAACTCAGTGCGGACCCACTGCCCACTGACATGGAATTCACCATGTTCTGTAAATAAAACAGGGAGTGCCTCTCTCCTCTTGAGAGCACTGTCAAGCTGCATGTGGCCCCTATAGGCAGTAACATTTCTCTGAGTGTGTGTTTGTGTCTTGTCTGCAGAAGAGAAGGTTAAGAGGGGACATGATAGCCATGTTTAAATATTTGAAGTGATGTCATGTCAAGGAGGGAGCAGGCTTGTTTTCTGCTGCTCTAGAGACTAGGACAAGGAGCAATGGATTTAAGCTGCAGGAAAGGAGATTCTACCTGAACCTCAGGAAGAACTTCCTGACGGTCAGAGCCATCCAGCAGTGGAATATGCTGCCTCGGAGTGTGGTGGAGTCTCCTTCTTTGGAAGTTTTTAAGCAGAGGCTGGATGGCCATCTGTTGGGAATGCTTTGATGTGTGTTCTTGCATGGCAGGGGCTTGGACTGGGTGGCCCTGTGGTCTCTTGCAGCTCTGTGATTCTATGATTCTAGGTTGACTTTTTTCATTGTATAGTCCATGCAAAGATCTTCAAATTTTTCCTGATCCAGATTTTCCCCAGTTATCTAGATTTCCAATTATCTGGTCTTGTTTCTCAAATCAAGCCAGTGCCATAGGAGTTGTCCGCTTCTCTTTCCTAGGATTACAAAAGACATAGCCAAAGCACTTAAGGTGATTATCAGACTGCTATAACTTTGTAGCGTGAAAGAATGAAGTCCCAGTTCTGGGAAAAAACTTGGGTTATAAATGAATAAAATAGTTATTGTTACTTTTGTTGCTGCTGCTATTATTGCTGTTATTCTAGTTATTTCTGTGATTCATCTGGTGTGGGTGGCTGGATGTAGGGAGAAAATTTATCAGCATCACCTTTAACATGTCTAGGGAAATATGACTACTCAGAAGTCCCATGAGATAAATGGAACTTGTTGTTTTGTGCCTTTAGGTTGTTTCTAACTTATGGTAACCCCAAGGCGAAACTTTCTTGGGCTGAAAATGTGTGTTGTACCCTAGATAAAGTGAAGGCTAGGGTCCATTCACATTGTGTATACGTGCCTTCAAGTTACCTGTTGACTTATGACAACCCCATGAATTTTGTAGGATTTTTCTTGGGCAAGGAATACTCAAAGGTGGTTTTGCCTGTTTTTTCCTCTGAAATATAGGCCATTTTCATACGAATCTGTTATAGCACGATGATTCCACCTTCAACCTCCTATGGAATCCTGAGGTTTGCAGTTTCGGGAGGGGCCAATTGGTCCCTCCCGAAACTGCAAACCCCAGGATTCCATAGGAGGTTGAAAGTGAATCATCGCGCTATAACAGACTTGTGCGGAAATTGCCATAGCCTACAGCACCTGGTATTCATTGACAGTCTTTCTTCCAAGTACTAAATAGAACTGACCCTGCTTAGTTTCCAAGAGCATACCAGATCTGGTGCCTCTAGGATATTGAAGCAAACAAGCAAAATTGTTACCCTTGCTCTAAATCAGGTATAGCTGCAGCCAGCATGTGGTCCCAAGGCCATTTTTTGAGATCCTTGAGGATCCTCCAGCCACTCCCTTTTTGATTTTTTTAAAAAAATATGCACCCCACACATTAACATTATTTACTTTAAAACCATTTAAAACTATTTTTAAATTTGGTAAAAAATATTTTTGAAAAGAAAATTTGTAAATGATCCAAAGTTGGAGAGCACAGTGGGAGTGAGGATGGGATGGACACATACCTCCCTGAGCTCTTGTAGGGAGCCAGTACAGCCCCCCAAACTCTGGAAGTTGCCCACTCCTCTAAACTCCACTCCTGGTGGGTTCCTGGGTCTAGCAGCTCTTGATAGCTACAGCCCATCCTCCAAAGCCTTCCCCACCTGCATGGGCTGCTGAGTGATAAGCAGGTAAACCCAGTTGCTGTTCTTGGGGGTGTTTCCCAGTGAGCCCCTCTTTTCCATAGCATTTCCCAGCCAGATTTTCCTCTTTCAAGAGAGAGCTTAGCTTGCTTCTTACGCCTGTATCACTCCCATGGATTTAGGGCTCAAACCGACGATAAATTTGAATCCGCACACTGAACCTGTCTCTCTCCCTCTTGCCTGCACATGCTTATCTCTAATACCCTCAAAAGTGGATGATTTGAAGGCCCCGTTGCCAAGGGATCTTCCCAGGAGACGGAGACACAAATGTGTGTCAACGACTTTAGCCAAAGAAGCTGCCTCTAAGCGGCTTTTGAAGCCATGCCCTTCAGATGAACTTCTCCCTGAGGCTCCTCAGTTTTGCAGTTTTTGATATGATGATAAACAAGGGCATTTGCATTTTGTGGGCTGGCATTTATGGGAAGGGAAGAGTTTTCTGGCAGAAATTGTCAAGAGAAATATGACTTGGCTTCTGCTATTCACCAATCAGAGCTGAAATGTTTAGTAGCAAAGTAAGGGCCATATTTTGCTGTGGAATTATACATAATGCAGGTTGGTTGATGCCAGTGATCTGTCTACTGAAGGCACTTGAAACAAACTTGACAAATGTTAAGTTGCTTTGCTGTTTCCATTTCTTTATCCTTGCTGCAACATTTCTTTTGTGGAAGGCGTTTTCACACTACTTCTTCTTGGTAAGATGTATTTGATTAGTGGAACCAGCTACGACACGTCTCTGTCATTACTGTGTGACTTCAAGTCATTTCTGACTTATGGTGATCCTAAGGCAAATGGTTTGCTTGGCAAGATTTGTTCAAATGAGGTTTGCCATTGCCTTCCTCTGAGGCCGTGAGACTGTGATATGGCCAAGGTTGCACAGTAGGCTTCCATGGCTCAGTGAGGATTTGAACCCTGGTTGCCTAGAATACTAGTGGAACACTCAAACTGTTGCACTACACTGGCTTAGCAAAACATACCTCTAGCAGTGCATTTTTAAAAATGCTTCATTTATTCCTCATCTCTTCAGCCTGGCTCAAGGCGGCATATATGGCTTTCCATTCCCAACTTTCTCCTCAGAACTACCCAAACCCAGGTAGAACCCAACAGGAGAACCAACAGAAGTTCCAGCGTACTGGAAAAAGGCAAATATTGCCCCCATCTTCAGAAAGGGAAAAAAGAGGATCCAAACAATTACTGCCCAGTGAGCCACACATTAATACTGGGAAAGATTCTAGAGCAGATAATTAAACAGATAGTCTGTAAGCACTTAGAAAGGAATGTTGTGATCACTAAGTCAACATGGATTTCTCAGAAATAAGTCTTGCCAGACAAATCTTATCACCTTTTTTTCCCCTGTAGAGTTACTATCTACTATCTGCATCTAGCTTGGTAGATGAAGAGAATGCTGTGAACATAAAGTGTGTTGACTTCAGTAAGGCCTTTGACAAGATCCCACATGATATTCTTCCATACAAGCTAGCAAAATGTGGGCTAGACAATGCTACCGCTAGGTGGATTTGTACCTGGCTGACCAACTGAACCCAAAGGGTGCTCACCAATAGCTCCTCTTCACTCTGGAGAGAAGTTATTAGTGGGGTGCCACAGGTTTCTTTCCTGGGTCCAATGTTATTCAACATCTTTATCAATGATTTGGATGAGGGTATAGAGGGCATTCATATCAAATTTGCAGATGACACCGAATTGGGAGAGGTAACTAACACCTTGGGGACAGGATCAGAATTCAAAATGATCTTAACAAATTAAAAAGCTGGTCCAAAGCTGACAAAATGGATTTCAATAGGGAGAAGTATAAGGTACTACACTTGGGCAGAAAAAAAAATGAAATGCACAGATATAAGATGGGTGACATCTGGCTTGAGCACAGTACATGTGAAAAGGATCTAGGAGGCTTAGACGACCACAAGCTGAATGTGAGTCAACAATGTGATGTGGCAGCTAAAAAAGCCAATGCAATTCTGGGCTGTATCAATTGGAGTATAGTGTCTAGGTCAAGGAAACTGAAGTTATCACTCTATTCTGCTTTAGTCAGACCCCACCTGGAATACTGTGTCCAGTTCTGGGCACCACAGAGAACATGTCCAGAGGAGGGTAACCCACATGGTAGAAAGCCTGGAAACCATGTCCTATGAGGAGTGGCTTAGGAAGCTGGGTATGTTTAGCCTGGAGAAGAGGTTAAGAGGTGACATGATAGCTATGTTTAAATATTTGAAGGGATGTCATATGGAGGATGGAGCAAGCCTGTTTTCTGCTGCTCCATAGAGTAGGACACAGAGCAATGGCTTCAAACTTCAGGAAAAGAGATTCTACCTAAACATGAAGAAGAACTTCCTGACAGTAAGAGCAGTTTGACAGTGGAATATGCTGGCTCAGAGAGTGGTGGAATGTCCTTCTTTGGAGGTTTTTAAACAAGGGTTGCATGGCCATCTGTTGGGAATGCTTTGGTATATTCTTGCATGGCAGGGGCTTGGACTAGATGACCTTTGTTGTCTCTTCGAACTGTATGATTCTATGATTCTGTCGTTCTAGGACTGGCTCATGATCACCCAGCAAGGCTGGGTTCCTCTTTGACATTGACAGAACATAAAGTTCTACCAGTATACTCTCAGGTATGGGAGGGTAATGATGTGATGAAGCTTTCCTAGAGCCTCCCTATGGCCTATCAGTTGATGTTTGGGTTGGGAAAACCAGAGCTACACCTAGACACCTATGCACCTGCTGTGGTACTGCTTGGGAAAAACAGTTGCATAAGGAGGTGCAGGAAACAAAAAAGCACTTGGGCTAATTACATCAATGTAAGTGACCAGAAGGATTCTGGCTTGGTGGGGACTTGAATCTGGAATTTCCAAATCTCTGTTCAGCTCTCTAGGTACTGCATAACACTGCCACTTTCCTCGTCGCCACAGTGCTCTCTGTGTATGTGTCTTTAGCCAACTGTCCCAATTTTGCAGGAACATTTATTAATCCTCTGTCATCCCACTGTTCCAGGTTCTTTTAAAAACTCCCAGTTTCTCTCCATTCTATTGCCCAGAGTCTGACTCTGCATAAGACATTTCCAGATCAAAGACTCTGGAAAAACTTGTCCTATGGGGACTCTGAAAGTTTTGCCCCACCAGGAAAATAAAAGCTTGATGGGCAGAGGAGATATATAAACAGGGAAACAGCACAGGGGAAGCAGACTTTAAGAATTCCCTCAATTGTATTCACATACCCTTCATCATGTTTCTTTTAAGGTGTAAGGGCCTTAAGCACAGATTCCTCTCTCCCTGTTTTTAATGTGCTTGCATTGTTACCCCAAAAGGTGGGGGACCTTGAGGTCCTCCAGAAGTGCCAGCATCTCCTTAGAAAGATGGGGAATTATAGCTCAAAGGAGGCTTGCGAGAAGGGAGTAACCACAGGACCTTTTCACCTGTGTATACCAGTAGGACACCATTTGAGAGTCAAAAGAATGTCTTTATTGGGGAATTCACAGACACACACACACACAAGCAACCAAGCCTTCTCATGAACCACACAAGGCTTGCAAAGGTAAGGGGGAGAAAGATTGGATAGTGAGAGTTTGAGGGTAAAGTGGGTGATAATTACTGTTCTTTAAGTGGGGGATTGAAGCGAGATGGCTCAAACATGAGAGCTTGAGGGTAGCTGAGGGCACGAGAATCAGGGAGTCAACAGAGTGACATGCCTGCATGTGTCCAAAGTGCTACGAATTGTTGGGCTTTGAGCCAGGGTTTAAATACTCCTTTTTCTGCCCTGAAGGGTAACATGTTAATTGCTCTCTGGCAGGGTAAACAAAAGGGTCCAAAATGGACTAATGGTCTTAACTTCAGGTAACAAAGACCTGATGGGAATTGTGATAGCCTCTTAATGTCTGGGCAGGTGAGATGACAAAGGGAAGAGGTTACAGGTTCATGACCATCAGTTGCTCTATGGGAACAGTTTTGTTCACCATTGTACCCGAAGGTTGAGTTGTTGTGGGGATTATCACAAGCCCATCAGTGCCAGGGTTTTCCAACTAATCCTTTTGGACTGACGACTTGGCCATGCTGAAGTCATCCACCTTCACGTGAAGTTCCTAGCTGGAGTTCTTTTTCCGCATGGCATTCAGCCATAAGTATAAGATTTATATTTATTTTATGCCAATTAAACAATATTTATCACCCATTATACTATATCACAGATTGGGGGTGTACAGCATTGTAACAGCATCTAGCCCTGTAATGCACAAAATGCAGCTGCATATCTACCCTCCAACATTTTACAGATGAAAACTAGGACATATGTGGCCAAGCAACATGGGAGTGTTGTTCAAGATAGCAAACATTATTAATGAGGAAGGAACAGACAAGCTAGGAGAGGCTGCAGTAATTTCCTTTTGCCTGAACCTAATGGGAAAGGCAAGATTCCACCCCCATCATCTCCCCACCCCCAGCCCTTCTGACTCAATTGAACGCAAACTACTTTTGCATTTAGAACTCGGTTTGCAGCAACTGAAGCAAATGGAAGATGAGAGGGGAGAGTGGGAGGAGGAAAGAAAAACCTGCACATTTTAAAAGAACCCGAAAAAGTGGGATGAAAGAGGATTCAAAGGGACTGTTCCTGCCAAATTGGGACATGTGGAAGAGTATCATCCAAAGGCCTTTTAATGTGACTCTCACCTTGCTTCACTCCCAACCCTTGCAGCAACTAAATATTTTTTCTTAAATGGGGCACATCCAACACTCCCAAATAGTTAATTGCTGCTCACTGAAAGCCTGCAAATTGCAACTGGAAATTTGTTTTCAATTGTGGCTCTTGGTTGATCTTGGGTTAGAGAAGCTCACCATGGGTCCCTGGGGATGAACACTGCTACTCACATTTTTTGCAGTTGCTCACCCCTCTCTGAGCTGGATAGGTGCTTATGTACTTTCTTACTTTACTTTCTTACTTTCCCTCCAGACGGGGCACATGTTTTAGGAGATTTCGTGTTGCTGCTGTATTTTGTGGGTTTTTAAAAACCCAGATGAGGTCTCTGATGTCCTGGACTACTTTTTTGGCAATTCCCAGTACCAGCTGCAATATTTTATTCCTACCCTTGATTGGGTTTCTATTTAATTCTGAGTCACATTGGAACAAGCAAATATTCTCTTCCTTTTCTTGAACCCCACTCCAAAGTTTTAACAACTCAGTATATTTTAGCCAATCATAGCTTTAAAAGATATCTATGGGTATGAGTATTTGGAATTTCAGAATAGACATGTGCCTCTGTAATATTTTTGATGTGTATATGTGCATGGCTATTTTAGGGTATTTATTTATATCATCAAAGCAGTAACATACATTTCCACTCCTCTAGGAGGATCATAGACATCTCAGTCTGAGTACATTCTTTTCCTTTTTTTTTTTGCATGTAAGAAATCATTCTTACAAATGAGTGAATCCAGCACACCCTTTGTGACCTTGTCTGATGGGCCTGGCTTTGTGAACCTCTGAACTTTGGTGTGTTCCTTGGATTATTCTTTCTGGTGATAGAAAAGGCTTTGGACCCAGTTCAAGACTGTTTCCTTTGAGAGCTGGTGTAGTGTAGTGGTCTCTGTGTTGAAAGACTCGAGGAGACCAGGACCTGAATCTTCACTCAAGCTATGGAAACACCGTTGGGTGACTCTGAGGAAATCCAAGCCCTAGGGGAAGGTCATGGCCAATGTGCTTGGAATAAATCTTTCCAAGAAAACTCTAGGATAGGGTGACCATAAGTTGGAGTGGACTGGAAGGCCATTCCAACATAACAACAAGGAATCAAACATCTTACAACATACTGGAGCATAATATTCATCTTAGGAAACATTACTAAACAGCAGATGTTTAGACTTCAGACATTTCCACACTAACTGTCATAGTGCTATTATTTCACTTTCAACATCCTATGGAGTTCTCAGCCAGAATGCTCCTTGGCCTCAGTGAACTACAAACCCCAGAAGTCCACAGTATGTTGAAAATGGAATAACAGCACTATAACAAGGTGGGGCGGAAATGGCCTTCTATTGGTAAGGAATTAAACACGGTTGTTGTTGTTGTTGTTGTTGTTGTTGTTGTGTGCCTTCAAGTTGTTTCTGACTTATGGCGACCCTAAGGTGAACCTACCACAGGGTTTTTTTGGGGCTGAGAGTGTGTGATGCACCCAAGGTCACCAGCTGGTTTCCATGGCTGAGTGAGGAACTGAACCCTGGTCTCCGAGATCACAGTCCAATGCTCAAACCACTACATGTTCCTGGCTATCATTAAATATCTCACCCAGCACTATAATATAATCTTCTGTTAAAGAATGCTATATATTATTTACTATACCTCAAACATACATCGGTGGAGAAAACCATACTTTTCTCTCAGGCTTTTCTATATATCAAATTTCTTACTGTTACATATTCTTATATCTTCTTATATATCAGAAGTAGGGGAATTGGTTATATCTTTTTCATAACATACATTGTACTACGGTGTGGTATCTAATAGTATCACTATCCAACATTACCAGGTATGGCCCAGCTTACAACAGGGCAAATATATTTGCCTCATTTCTTTGTCATTATGAACCAAATGTAAAAATCAATAGATTGTAATCGTTCTCTCTCCCTTTCTCTGTTTTTCTTCAGATTAACAAAGAAACAAACAACACCTCTTCAACATCCCCACCTTGATTTGTGTAATTGGTTTGGAAATACAAATTAGACAGAGGTTCTAGGAAAGTGGCCTATCATTCCTAAAGGCATACCTGATGGCGTGAAACCATGTTCAGCTTAAATGGGTAATTACTGCTTTCCTTTGAAAGGCTGGTGTTTGCCCTGAAGAGTTTGATGAGATTCTTTGCAAACTTGGCAGCTTTTGTTGGCCAGGCTCCACTCTCTTTCTCCGGTAGGTTGTGGGTGGAATTGGCTTGCATTCCTCCATCTCTGGGGAAATCGAAACACTTTCTCTGAGTGGGAGAAGGCAGCAAACAACATATTTCAAATTATACAAATTAAAAGCAACCCAAAACATTCATAACAGTCTAAATATAATATTTAAAAAAGAAACAATTTATAAAGTTAAAGCATCACACATTAAAAATATTAAAATGCATGGCAGGGGGTTGAACTCAATGGCCATCTCCACCAATTCTATGATTCTACGACTATATAAAACTTAAAAACAGACCCACACAGCATTAAAAGTCCAATGCTAGTTAGTTTGTGAAAGCCTGACAGCACAAAAATATTCAGCCCACAAAAAGCCTGACAGTACAAAAATATTCAGCCCACAGAAGGGGAGTCTCTCTCTAGGGAGGGAGTTCCAAAGTCTGGGAGCAGTCACTGAGAAGCTCCTCTCCCTTGTTCCCCAAACAAGCCTAAGACGATGGTGAGGCAGAGAAACAGTCCTCTTCAGATGATCTTAAATCTCTATTGGGCTCATAAAGGGAGATACAGTCTTTTAAATAGAATCATAGAGTTGGAAGAGACCACAGTCCAACTCCCTGCTATGCAGGAACACACATCAAAGCACTCCCAACAAATGGCCATCCAGCTTTTGTTTAAAAACTTCCAAAGAAGGAGACTCCACCACACTCCGGGGCAGTATATTTCACTGCTGGACAGCTCTGACCATCAGGAAGTTCTTCCTGAGGTTTATGCGGAATCTCCTTTCCTGTAGTTTGAATCCATTGCTCCTGGAGCAGCAGAAAAGAAGCTTGTTCTCCAAATAACCTGGGTCCAAGCAGTATATGGCTTTATAGGTCAACGTCAGCACTTGTTTGGAAATAGACTGAAAGCCAGTGGAGCTGTTGCAACAATGGAGTTGTATGCTCCCTGTAGTCAACCCTAGTTAACAATTTGTCTGCAGCTCTTTGGGCTAATTGAAGCTTCTGAGCACTTTTCAAAGTTAGCCCCAAGTAGAGCACATTGCAGCAATCCAAATGGGATGTAATTAAGGCATGTAACACTGTGGCCAGATCCATCTTCTCCAGGAACTTGTGCAGTTGCCACATTGACTTTAACTGTGCAAAAACACTCCAAAAACCTATACTCTCTCTTCGAAATGACATCCCTTCATGTATCCCTTGCGATACATGGACTGTTGTAATTCAGAACATACAACATCACAGGTTCATAGTGATTCGTACTTGGAGGGCCTGTGAAAACAACATGAGTCGTTCATATCCCTACATGCTGACTTTTTGAACAAGTTGATACTTACTTTGGTGATCACAGAAGGAGGAAAACAAGATGAAATAAAGCACAACCCCTGGATACAGACAACATTTATTCTAAAAATCAACACATTTATTTCAGAAGATTGGTTCCTATTGTTCCAATCAATGAGAATCAAAAGAGTTCAGTCCCAGGTAAATGCTCCATTTTGGAAAACACACAAGGGGCTCCTGAGAAAATGCAAGATGTTGTTAGAAGAAAAGAGAGCAATAGTGATTTAACAATTTACCATCTTTTGTGATCAAAGTATACACAGTAAGGAGGGTGAAATTAGGTTATTTTCTCATTGAATTACAACTTGCTTGGTAGTGTCTTATATTTATTAATGGGAGCATATCAATACTAAACTGCTTGGAAACTTGTAAAACTTCGTGAGAGAACAAATAATTATTTTCCCAGTGCTTTGCTGTTGTCTTTGACATTTGTGAAACTCAAGTAGAACACAAGTGGCTAAAGCCAATTGTGAGTCCCAATTACAATCAAATCATTTAATAAAAGGTGATTTAACACTTCTGTTAATCTCTCTGATTCATTGTGCCAGTTCAAAATGGAAGGGACAATAAAAATTAGGCCAAGAAACACTTTGAACATTTATTAGGGTGGGGTTAGTCTTTGCCTGGAAGAATTTTGGATATGATGAGGAATAAGCAAATGTAATCACTGAACTCTTTGTAAGTTATGATCTGGGTTCTTCATTCTAACAGTTCTTATTTCTGGTGTGCACTGATTTTCTATTTAATATAGCGTCATTCCATCCAAATCTAGCTTTGCATGGACTAGCTTTTAAAATGTGGCAATCACTTTCCTAATTTTGCTACTGATAGTGAGTTCTGAAATACAGAAAATGAAAAGCATAGTATTTGGTAGCTAGATGGAATCATACATCCAGGAGAGGGAAAAGGATAAGTAACAGATACATAATTTTGATGCAGTAAATATGCATTTTAAAATGTGCATTTTAAATGTAGTGTGCCCTTCCCTGGCTATAAGACCTTGAGGATTAGTATAAAAGAAAAATGAAAGCTCAATTTGGAATCTATACCTTTATTTTTCAATAGCCACCTTGGAACCCTTCGTGGAGAAAGGCAGGGCATCAATCCATAAATCAAACAATAAATCAAATAAATGAGAGACATTTAAAGGCAGGATGGAAACTGTGTAGGTCATATACCACGTGTGAACCTGCTGGATTTTTAGGATCTTTGTGGAAAGGCTTTCTCTCCATCCTGCCATCATCACAGTTGTGTTTGGTGAGGACATGGAGGAGAGCTTTCTTTGTGGCTTCTCCCAAATTGTGGAACTCCTTCCTACAGGATGCTCAGTTGGCCTCTTGCCTGCTCTCTTTCTGCTGGTAGGATGATGATGATGATGATGATGATGATGATAATAAACAATAATTTTTACCCCATCTCTCTCTTGAAATAGGACTCAATATAAATTAAACAGTCAATGTTTGTGTGTTTGTCTGTGTCAGGTGAAGACCTGACCTCATATGATTGGCTGTGTCAGGCGAAGACATCATATGATTGGCTGTGTGAGGCGAAGACCTCATATTACTGGCTGTCTGAGAAGATTCTATGGAATCCTGGGGTTTGCAGTTTAGGGAGGGGCCTTTAGAATTCTCAGCCAGAGAGCTGTTGGGCCTGGCCAGTTGCTATGGAGACAAGGCCTAGCAGCAAGGAGGAGTGCAGTGTATTCCCTCAAGAACCCAACCTCTGTATGTTAATTACTCTAAATACAGATTGGATTGGGGAATATGGGGAAAAGTTACAGGTACTGGAGAAGACAGTTTGGGGATTTAGAGACACAGGATCTCAAATCTTTCTAACAAGTATTACCTATGAGAAAATAAAATCCTGGGCAACACAAGGTGTATACACTAGTAGCTTATAAAGGGAAAAGCCAGACAAGGCCCTGACCTGCTAGTGTTCTAGGTGCATGAAATATTGGTCAGTTTTGTAAAGCTCTTTTTTGGGACGACAACTTCCACAGGTATAAAAAAAAACTGTTCCAAACTCAGAATGTTACATTTAAATGTGTAATGCAAGAGTGAGAATTGTGGTGCTCTCCAGCTGTTGTTGGATTATAAAACCTTGCTGTTTGCTATGTTGGCTATGGCTGCTGGGAGTTGCAGTCTAGCAGCATCTACTCAAGAAAGTTGCACAACTCCCAGTCCTGAAGTAACCCACCCCTTGCAATCTGAAATGGTGTGATTTCACAAAGGTCTCCATCATATGATTTGCTGAATGTGTTGTCTTCCACTTCTTTTTTAAAAAATAGGCAGCGAAGTGGCTGAACTCACTCTAGAAATACTGTTTCCTCCCAAGGACCAGAAACTATTTCTCACTTTTGAATGTGGGACCCCAATTTCTGTGCAAGCAACGTCATGCCAAAGGTCTCTGAGATATGGGAGCAGTCATTCCAGTGTTTCTTTGGTGCAAACACAAACATTTCCCCACATAAATAGATTCAGTCCTTCCACTTTTCTGGAGGGTAAATCTAAAGGGGCACCAAATCCTTTCTGGCAAATGCTGTTATACTTTCAAATAATTCAAACTCCTCTTTCAGTCATGTAAGTTTTCTTCTGTTTGAGAAAGGATAAGCCTCCAATAACTGCACAACCAGTCTGTTGCTGTAGCTTCATACAGGAATGTAGTGATGGCAGGATGAAGTCATTGCCCCTCCAAATATGAATTCTGCCCCCCAGTGAAATTTTCCTTCAGTCTCCAAATTTCTAACACTGCAGTTGAGCATTGAGAGATATAGTAAGACAGCATGGTGTGGTTTGAGTGCTGGACTATGACCCTGGAGACCAGAGTTCAATTCCGTGCTTGGCTATGGAAACCCACTGGGTGACCTTGGGTGCATCACTGTGAGGCTGGAAAGTGATCCCATGTGCTGCTGGGATGTATTTTCCAGCCTTTTATGAATCTTAGCTATTAATTCATCGCTGCCACCACCCGCTGAATTATGAATTATCTGGACACTTGGACAGTACAGCGGGACCCTGTCCAACCACATACATCCCTAAGCTTAAGGATCTTCCTTTCCCCCCAGTCTACCTAGCTTGGCGTGGGAAGGAGAGAAACAGGGTCTTTTACAGAAAGTATTTATTAAAGGTAGGTAAATAAACAAGACAAATTACCACACATGGGAAGCTCCCTCTTCCCAGGCACACTTAGTTACAAAAAGAACAGATATAAAAGCACAGATACATTCTTTAGATCAACCAGCCTCCAAAATAACAGAAAAGTCCCTAACGCAACTAGATAACTTTAGTCTAATTACTCACAGTTGTTCCTAGGCTTAGATGTTCTAAAGGAAGGGCCAGGAGGCGAGGCCAATGGCCTCCAGCCTGCTACTGGCACAGAACCCCCCTCCAGAAGGTTCCTTGGTTGTTATCCCTCAGCCACATGGCCTCCAAGAAGTTTTTATAACTTCTCCTTGGAAGCATCTGGAAGCATCCTGAAGATGCTCACTTCTTTCCTTTTTGATTGGTCAGTCTCACCCTATGACCTGTGATGCTGACCACATGACCTATGATGTAATCTAATCCCCAACACCTTATTAACCCTTGGTTTACCTGAAGAGGTCAATGTCCCCCTTTAGCTAAGTCAAGATAATGGGAAGCCCCATTATCACAATCACACACTCTCAGAACCAGAAAAACCCCGTGATAGGTTCATCTTAGGGTTGTTGTAAGTTGGAAATGACTTGAAGGCATGGAACAATAACAGTAGGCATTAAAAAAAAAAGAGAGAGAAGAGATGGTAGAAATCTGCAAAAGCCCAACATCAACAGATCATGAATTTATTAAAACGTTGTCCATCTGCAAGGCAGCCTTTCCAGATACTTTGCATGCTTTGTATACTGCAGGACTCATGTTTGGTCCACCTATAGTAGTGTGGGAAAATTGATTCTCAGTTTTGACATGTGCTGACACTGGCATTTGGTGATCCCTCAGAGAAAAGCAGATTCAGTAATCTTGGCTTTTGAAAATAACGTACTGGAAGGGATTTCAAGTAGACAGCTTCTCCGCTGGTTTGCATAGAAATCACGGTGCATTAGGTTTCACTCACAGTTCAAATCTTTAAAGCAGGATGACTTGCATAATGTGCATTTACTGCCTAGTCACTGTTATTTCATTTACACAGCTGTTCTGCATGTGGAAAACTATTCTTTAAATTGGTTTGCTTTTTTGGAACCTTAACAACACACTTTCTAATTAAAATGCACTAATTGGGTGGTATTTTTTTTTTGTAGTTACTTATGAAAATCTTTTACCTCTGAAACCAATTTTATAGTGATTGATGCCCAAAACCTTCTTCCCTCCTCTTATTTCTTGTCTCTCCCTTGTCTTCTTGTCTCTCCCTCCACCCACTCAAAATTGTCTTGGTATATCTCTAGATGCTGCATGGCCATGTGCTCTTCCTTGTTCTCTTTTACATCCAGACAGAATTGGTAAATGTACTGCCAACCAAAATGCATCAAATGATAGGAACTCTTTTGTTCAAACCAGATAAATTCTCATAATGAAAATGGGATGGTGTCTGTGAGTAGAGAGCATTATTTGGAAACTAGTGCAATGTACGGTAACATATTGACTCACCTAGGAACTGGAAGGTTCCTGCTTTGGAGATTTCCTCTGCTGTGATTGCACAAGGTGGTCTTTCTGAAGCCATTTCTGCACTAGATTGTTATAGCGCTATGATTCCACTTTCAACATCCTATGGAATTTTGGAGTTTGCATTTTCGGGAGGGGCTGCTTGGCCCCTCCCGAAACTGCAAATCCCAGGATTCCATAGGATGTTGAAAGTGGAATCATAGCACTATAACAATCTAGTGTGGAAATGGCCTTAGGCAAGCCACTTTTACTCTGCTCTCTTTTGCAATAAGGGAGATAATAATACAGGTACACCTCAGTTAATAAAGTAGATTGTTGCGAGGCATTATGTTTTAAACAGAAAATTTACTACCAGAGACTGAAGTAACATGGAACAGTAGAAATAGCTGTAAGAAGACAATTAAGCTGGTTAATTTTTAAACTTACATCTACTCGTTTTAAATAATCATAAACAACCAAAATCCAATCATGTACTCAAAACAACAACGGCCCCTTATATCCATTTGCACTTACTAAAACAACAAACATAAACACACATGCTTACATGTTTGCACGATTCCTTAAGTAGAATGAGTATTTTTAATCCCCATTTAGATGAGGTTCAGCAGGCTACATTTGGAATAAACATTATAACACTGAAATGCTGCTTAACATCCACAAAAAGCATGACTGAATTTAATAAGAGCAAAAGTCAATTTTTTCTTAAAAAAAAGCAACCTTTCTGGAACTTCAAAGTTGGGCACATGTATAGGCAACTGTAAAAATGTGCCTTCAAGTTCAAGATTTGACAGCAAAATATGCTATCCAAATTTAAAATAGTGCTAAAGACCTATCTTTTCCAGCAGGCCTACCCACTCTATTTTTAATCATGATGTACTTTTAATTATGATATATTCTTATTATGATATATTTGCATTTTAAATGGTTTTGTGTTTATAATGTATTTTAACCATAACGTGTTTTTAATTGTATTTTAATCTATGGTCCTTTTCTCAGAGTGTTCTCAGAGTGTTGTCATCACACTCCCGTCCTTCTCCTGTCCCCAGGCGGTGTGATCACAGATTAAATCATTGACAGGTTTTCCCCATCAATGGCTTGTGATTGTGTTGCCGTCCCGCACTTATCTGGTGTGTGCAGGGTCCAGAAGTGCAATGGTTGCACTTCCTGTCCCAGTGCAGCCTTGGACAGTACCTGGCTGCGCTGCGGCAGGAAGAGGTGGGGGGTTAAAATAGATATTCATCTCCAAGTGCTTAGTGGATGGTTTTAATTTTTTTCACTTTAAATGAAGCCCAATGTGTTTTGGTCTATGTATATATTTCAATGCCCTTCTTCAGGGGCTACGTAAAAAACATATACAAATAGAAATGTCAAACTGAAAATCAAAAGGAGAACACATAATTTCTACATAAAACATCATAATACATTTCAGTTTTTGTATATTGCTGAAAGTCTGTACATACCAATATGCTATCTAGGAGCAGAAATTTCTGGAGATGAAAATCTCATTCATTGGTGGACCGACAATAAACTAGAAAACCAGGCTGAAGTTAAAAAAAAAGGCACCTTGAAATGTTTCTCCCCTTTTTCCATGGGATATTCTCCAGTATTTGCCTTTTCTCAAAAAGATGGAGGTAATGTACTCTGCACTTTGCCTCTTCCCCCCAAAAAAACTGAATAAAAATGACAGCTTGAAAAAGTTTTTTAAAAATACTGATGATTGCCTAGTTTTTTAAATAGCTCTTTGAAAAGATACAAGGGAAATATGCAGTAAATAGTGATAGCTATTAAGTTGTTAGAAGAAGCATCAACAGAGCCAGGAAAGGAAGGATTTACTAGCATGATTTTTTTTTACAACAGGATTTTTTTTCTTTTTTACTGGCAGTCAATAAATTTGCAAGCAATTGGCAACCTGGTGTTTGATGGTGCAATTGCGGTTAGAGAAGCAATGCCAGAACTAGTAACAGTTTTTTTTCCTCCCTTCAAATTTGCAAGTCTAATAGTTCCGTTGGATAAATTGCTCAAACATGATTATTTTTTGCCTTTTCCAAACTTTTGATTGCTTCTGCCAAGTTCATTTTCATCTTGATTTGCAGCTGATAAAGTGTGACTTTGCAAATCTCAACGGAGTATCTGGGGAACAAACATAATAATACCATGAGCATGTATTATTTATAATATGCTGACGATGAAGATATTTAATTAGCAGGGGAAAAATGTGAAACCGTAAGTGACAAAAAGTTCCCAAATCAAGCCTAGCAAAATCATAAATGAAAGCAAAATTATATTTTTTAGGAGTTTTGGGGAGTGATTTTTTTCAAAAAGTGGTGCAATTTTACATAATGGTGAGATTAGCTGATATTCAAGTTGAGTTTATTCCTATATAAGAGTTAGAAGTACCGAGAGAGAGAAGGGGTAGATTATGGATTGTTACTTTTAACATACTTGGTTACAGCTGTATTTCAAAGCCTGCCCCAATATTTTCACTATTTCTGCACTATACTCTTGTAGTGCTATTAAACCACTTTCAACATCCTGTGGAATTCTGAGGTTTGTAGTTTGCTGAGGCCAAAGAGCTTTCTGGCTGAGAATTGTAAAGGCCCCTCCCTAAACTGCAAACCCCAAGATTTCATAGGATGTTGAAGGTGGAATAATAGCACTATAACAGTGTAGGGCAGCAATGGCTTTTGTTACCATCGTCTCTATATTTCTGAAAAGTAACATTTTACAGTCCTGTCTCTCAAAAGTAGCTACCCCGACTGCTGATGGGTCCCATACCAGTGGAACAGTGAATCTATTCTCTGTTTTAGCCTGATCTTTGAAAGGGCTATTCAAACTGCTGAACCTTATCCTCCAAACAGGTTGGACACCTCCAAACACCTTGAATAGCTCTGTTAAAGTTCAGACTAAAATTTGCCAACCATCATTAGTAGGTACAATAGCTGCCTGTCTGTCTGTCTGTCTGTTGTCCTTCCTTCCTTAAAAAAATGAGTTTTCCAAAATGCTAGCCTGTGGTTCAAAACTAGGGATGGGCCAACCGCATCCGCAAATCCTCGAATCCTTGGGAAGGATTCGAGATTTGCGGATCCGAATCCTTGGGCCAAAACAGGTGAATCGAATCTTTCAAATCCCTGCACGCCCAGAGGCCTGAGCTGGTGTGAGTGCCCCGGATCAGGCCTGCGTGGATGCACGGGGTGGCGAGAGCCTCTTTCCTGCACGCTCAGAGGCCTGAGCTGGCACGAGCACCCCAGATCAAGCTCTCTCCTGCTGCCTGCCCCTGTGGCTGCCTCCCTCTGCAAGGTAATTGTTCTCTTTTTCCTATTCTTTTGACTTGAGACTGGAGGGTAGGGATTGAGACTGGACTAGAGGCTGGTGTTTGTTTTTGTTACGTGCCTTCCTTGTTTTAGGACTTGAGACTGGACATTTTTTTTATTATTAATTTGTATCCCGCCTCTCCATATGGATCGAGGTGGCGAACAACTTACAAATAGCATGTATTTCTATACATGCCCCCAACAAGTTGGATACTCATTTTACCAACCTGCGGAAGGATGCAAGGCTGAGTCAACCTTGGAGCCCGGCAGGATCAAACTCACAACTTTGTGGCTTGCAGTACTGGCATTTAACCACTGCGCCACCAGGGCACCAGGACATCAGGGTAGAGAATTGAGACTGGGCTAGAGGTTGGTGTTTTTGTTTTTTTAAAGTGCCTTCCTTGTTGCAGGACTTGAGACTTGACTGGAAAGTACAGTGTTCTTGAGATTTCAAGGACAGCTGAAGAAGATTCCTTTGCAAGGCTGCCTTGCGAAGCTCTTTCATACACAATTCTGGGGTTTGTAGTTGGACAAGGTGTCACAGCCTTCTTTGCCAAAGTGTGTTAGTGCATCGTCAAACTACAAATCCCAGGATGCCATAAGGAGCTATGCAAAGAAAAATCCAGTTTTGACCTGTATTATCTCTGTACTGAAATATGTGGCCCCATTTACACAGGCAGGAAAATGTGGGATTAATAATCCACATTTTCCTGCTTGTGCAAAAAGGGCCTTCATGTCATTTTCAATCTGGCAAGATCCTAAGGCAAAATTATGACAATTGTTCTGGCCAGATTTCTTCAGAGGGAGGTTTGCCTTTGCCTAGGCTTTTGCTAAGGCTGAGGGAGTGTCTCTTTCCCAAGATTATCCCTGCCCTTTTGTTTTGTTTTGTAATGGTCAACGCAGGAGTCAACTCCAACATCTGGAACTACTTCCAAATTACATGTAATTCTTAATAATAAGTATATGGGTATGTTTTCCTGAAAGTGAAAACTATTGTTTGTTTTTCATTAAACAAAGATGTCAAATTCTGCTTCAAAACACTTTTCAGTAAAAGTGCTTTGTTTCCCTTGCTTTTTAAACCCTTTTGTAAAAAAGGATTCAAAAGATTAGAGATTCGTGAGATTCGTAGAACCTTCCAGGGATTCGGATCCGGAACATTCTGGATTCATCCCACCTCTATGGAAAATGCATTTTATTCCCCCACTCCTCCTCCTCCTCCTCCTCCAGACCTACAAAAAAGAATTAAACTGCAGCATCAGGCACGGCATGTGCTAGTACTTCAACCATGGTCTATGAGGAACAGCTTAGGGAGCAGGGTATATCTACCCTGGAGAAGAGAAGGTTAAGAGGTGACATGATAGCTATGTTAAAATATTTGAAAGGATGTCATGTTGAAGATGGGGCAAACTTGTTTTCTCTGTTCCAGAGACTAGGACATGGATGTACTGTGTGTAAAGCATATGCTCTTCCACTGACCTACTGACACTCCCTTGGGAACATTGAGATGCAAAAACTGGGGAGCATTCAAAAAATCAGCAGAAAGAAACTGGATACATCTCCTCCCAATTTCCTCTAAGTTTTTCAATAGTCTCCTTTTTTTCAGCCCAGTGACACTGAACTGTCCTTGAATGTTATCTGCCAGCCCCACTTTTCCCTCTGACCATTGGCTGACATAAAAAAAAAGCCTTAGCCTTAGTTCATGTTTCTCTTATTTGTTCAGTAAACAGTGTGAGAGTTTCAGTTCCAGAAATTTCTGAAGTTCTGAATATCAAACAGATACGGCTTGCAAACCAAACCAAGGCTTGTGAGGAGTGACTTAGGGAGTTGGATATGTTTAGCCTGGAGAAGAGAAGGTCAAGAGGTGACATGATAGCCATGTTTAAATATTTGAGAGGATGTCATCTGAAAGATGGAGCGATCTTGTTTTCTGCTGCTTCAGAGACTAGGACACAGAACAATGGCTTCAAATTACATGAAACAACCTAAACATTAGGAAGAACTTCTTGATGGTAAGAGCTGTTTGACAGTGGAACATACTGTTTCTGAGTATGGTGGACTCTCCTTCTTTGGAGGTTTTTAATCAGAGACTAGATGGCCATCTGGCAGAGATGTATTTAAGTCTTTTACTCCAAGTCCCAAATCAAGTCTCAAGTCTCCAAGTCTCGAGTTGAGTCCTTGCAAGATATTTTCAAGACAAGTCTCAAGTCAAGAGTCAAGTATCCCAGAAGTTCTGGACAGAATCGAATAAAGTCAGTTTTAACATTGTAAGTAGAATTGGCCCTCCATATTTGCAATTTTGCCATCTGCAGCTTTGGAAGTGGGGAGTAGGATCCTTCTTTCTCCCTCTTCCTGAAGGTGGATGCTTTTGTGTCAATGGGTATAAAGGAATCTGCAGCTTCAGAAGTGGGGAATAGGATCCTTCTTACTCCCCAATACTGAAGCTCTAAAAACTTTAGAAGGAAGGATCCTTCCTTCTCAAGGCCATTGCCTAACACGTTTTCTGTTCCCCTCAGAGAAATGTGCCCTGTGCCAGTGGCATAGCAAGAGCTTCTGCCGCCTGGGGGAGATCCCTCAGTTTGCCACCCCTCTCAGGGGAGGGAGGACCTATCCAAAATACCAAATAAAAACCACTCAATTGGCATTGGGTGATTGGGCTCTGGGCACACACACTCAGAGGGGGTGCTTTGCATGTGCTCAGAGGCCCGCTGGCATTCCCATGGTGGTGAGGGCTCTCTTTCTCTCTCTCCCCCCTCCTCCCTCCCTCCCCAAAAGCTTGGCTGGGCTGGGCTGGGCTCGTCCCCAAACTGGAAGGTGAGGTTGGGGAGAAGGCGGGTGTCTCTCCCCACCTCCTCAGGGCTCCTCTTCTCCCCTCTCCTCCTTTTCTCCCTCCCTCCTCCTTTGCCCAACCTGGAGATCCGTCAGCTTAAGAAGTTGATCAGGCTGAAAGTCTGTGACCTAGGTTATTCTGTTGGTTTCTTAGCAAAGAAAGCTGTTAGAATGAGGGTGGGATTGGACAATAGGAATGGATCGCTTTCTCTACCAGCGCAACACACCACTCCACTGCCCAGGTTTCACAGGATCATAGAATCACAGAGTTGGAAGAGACCCCAGGGGCCGAGTCCAACCCCCTGCTATGCAGGAACACCCATCAAAGCATTCCCAACAGATGGCCATCCAGCCTCTGCTTAAAAACTTCCAAAGAAGGAGATGCCACCACACTCCAAGGCAGCATATTCCACTGCCAGACAGCTCTGACCATCAGGAAGTTCTTCCTGAGGTTCAAGTGGAATCTCCTTTCCTGTAGCTTGAATCCACTGCTCCTTGTCCTAGTCTCCAGAGCAGCAGAAAACAAGCCTGCTCCCTCCTCGATATGACATCCCTTCAAATATATAAACATGGCTATCATGTCCCATCTTAACCTTCTCTTCTGCAGACTACACATACCCAGCTCCCTAAGCCGTTCCTCATAGGGCATGGCTTCCAGACCCTTCACCATTTTGGTCGTCCTCCTCTGGACATGTTCCAGCTTGTTGATATCCTTCTTGAACTGAGGTGCCCAGAACTGGACACAGTATTCTAAATGAGGCCTAACCAATGCAGAATAGTGGTGCCATTACCTCCCTCGATCCAGACACCATACTCCTACTGATGCAACCAAGAATCGCGTTGGCTTTCTTGGCTGCCTCATTACACTGCTGACTCATGTTCAGCTTGTGATCTACCAAGAATCCTAGATTCCTTTCACATGTACTGCTATCCAGCCATGTGTCCCCCATCCTATAAGTGTAGGACTTTATATTTCTCTCTGTTGAAATTCATTTTGTTAGCTTTGGCCCAGCTTTCCAATCTGTCATGGTCATTTTGAAATTTCATCCTGTCCTCTGGGGTATTAGGAATTTGGTGTCATCTGCAAATTTGATCAGCGTACCCTCCACTCCTTCATCCAAGTCATTGATGAAGATGTTGAATAGCACTGGGCCCAGGACAGAACCCTGTGGCACCCCACTAGTCACTTCTCTCCAGGATGAAAAGCAGCCATTGGTGATCACCCTTTGGGTTCAGTCGGTCAACCAATTTCAAATCCACCTAACAGTAGCCCTGTCCAGCCCGCATTTTACTAACTTCTTTGGAAGAATGTCATGGGAAACTTTATCAAAGGTCTTAGTGAAGTCAAGATATGCTACGTCTACGGCATTCCCTTCATCTATCAAACTTGTAACCCTATCATAAAAAGAGATGAGATTAGTCTGGCATGACTTATTTCTGAGAAATGCATGCTGGCTTTTAGTGATTAAGGCATTGCTTTCTAAGTAATTACAAACTGACTGTTTAATGATCTGCTCTAGGATCTTTCCTGGTATTGATGTCAGGCTGACTGGGTGATAATTATTTGGGTCCTCTTTTTTCCTCTTCTTGAAGATGGGGATGACATTTGCCTTCCTTCAGTCTGCTGGGACTTCTCCTGTTCTCCAAGATTATTGCAAGTGGTTCAAAAATGACTTCTGCCAGTTCTTTTAATATCCTTGGATGTAATTCATCTGGCCCTGGGGACTTGAATTCATCTAGTTTAGTCAGATATTCCTGTACTACTTCTCTACTTATTCTGCGCTGCATTTCCTTCACTTCCTCACCTGCTCCCTACACCCCAGGTTGGGTACTTCTATCTGTCTGGGAGAAAACTGAGGGAAAGAAGGTATTGAGTAGTTCTGCCTTCTCACTTCCCCCCGTTATTAATTGGTCACCTTCTCCACGCAGCCACCCTATCATTTCCTTGTTTTTCCTTTTGCTGCGGACATATCTAAAAAAGCCCTTTTTATTATTTTTAATGTCTTTGGCAAGTGTGAGTTCATTCTGCCCTTTAGCTTTTCTGACCTTCTTCCTACATCTCCTGGTTATTTGGTTGAATTCCTCTTTGGTGGTTTCACCATTCTTCTATTTCCTGTACATGTTTCTTTTAACACTTAGCTCAGCCGAGAGTTCTTTAGTCAACCATTCCGGTTTCTTTAGACACCTACCATTTTTTCCTCCTTATTGGTGCAGTTTTCAATTGTGCCTTCAGTATCTCACTTTCAAGAAACTCCCATCCGTCACGAACTCCTTTCTCTTTTAGTATACTTGACCATGGGGTTTCAGCAAGTAACTCCCTAAGTTTACAGAAATCAGCTTTCTTAAAGTTTAGAATGGGTGTCTGGCTACACTTGGCTTCTCCTTGCCACTGAATGACAAACTCCAAAAGAGCATAGTCACTCCCCCCTAAGGATCCCACCACCTCCACTTCATCAATGTCATCCCTGTTGGTCAGGATCAGATCTAAAATAGCCAATCCCTTTGTTGCCTCTTCCACCTTCTGGACCATGAAATTGTCTGCAAGGCAAGCGAGGAACCTATTGGACCTTGTGGTCTTGGCAGAGTTTGACTGCCAACAAATATCAGGATAATTGAAATCTCCCATTAACACAGGCTACTCCTTCTCTTTTCTTGTTTGGTCTATTTCTGTGAAATAGGTTATACCCCCCCCCATTCCTACATTCAAATCATGAGATTCATCCCACCAGGTTTCAGTGATGCCTATTAAATCACATTTATTTTGTTGTACGAAGAGTTGGAGTTCATCTTGCTTATTTCCCATGCTCTGTGCATTAGTGTAGAGACACTTGAGACCATGTGCCCTTCCTGGAAGTCCTGTACTAAAGTTACTTTCCCTCCTCCTGTTGGTCTCTAGTTCTACTTGGCCTGCCCTATCTATATCATTTGGCTGTTTTTTGCAGCACTCACTGAATCCTTGCCCAGAATAAGACTGTCCCCCTCTCCAGTCAAACTCAGTTTAAAGACCTTCTGATCTGTTTTGCAAGATTGTTAGCAAAAATGTTCCAGCCGACAGTTGTGAGGTGCAGGCCATCCCTAGCCAGAAGACCATCTCCGTGAAAATGAAGGCCGTGGGGGGAGGAGCCAACTACGATGGCAGAGAGAGGCTAAATATTCGACTCCCGGAACAGATGATTATAAAATAATTTCAGAAGCCTTTTTCAAAACAAAGAAAGAATGTGAGTAATTAATTGAATAATGTGGGAAAGAATGTAAGATAAGATAGTGGATTGGTTTCGATTCTTCTCCAACTGGAGGGAAAATAAAAGACTCTGTTTAAACTGCAAATAACTGTTGAAACGAATTGAAAGCAAAACAGTTTTTTTTCCCCCCTTTGTGGTCCTTGAGATATATGCCGCCTAAAAAAAAGGTCTATAAACACCCTGTTTGGAAGCGACCTACAGCAACAGATAAAACATATAATCGTCTAGTTAGAGATTTTGAAAATATAAACTTAAACTCTAACGGAGACGAAAAAGTCATTAAAATGGCGGCGAAGAAAGCTGCGAACGGAGCTAATGAAGAGATAAAAACTTTTATACACAAGCTTATTACAGAGTCTAATCAAGCTCTTGTTACTACAATAACATCTAATATAAGGGCAGAAATGGGGCAATTGCAGGAAAAAATCTCACAGGAGTTAAAAGCATTGGACCTTAAAGTGGATGATATAAAAAAAACCCAAGGGAATCAGCAGACCAGACTAGCACAACATGATGGCAGGATTTCTTTGTTAGAGAGACAAATTATCCAGCTCCAAGACCAGAACAGAAGAAACAATGTGAGGATTCGTGGATTCGCAGAGCAGCCACAACAAAGTCAAAAATCCTTGAAAGAGGAAGTTTTAAAATGGCTAAAAAGCATTGTTCCTGAGATTTTATGGGAGGAAAATGACATAGAGAGAATTCATCGTGTGTCAGCTGCAAGAAGAGGAATAATTCCCAGAGATATTATAATGAGAATTGCGAATTTCAACAAGAAAGATGATTTGATGAGAGCTGTTAGAAAGAATCCAGGAATATTGAAGTATCGAGATAACACAGTGGAAATTTATAATGACTTATGCCGCGAAACAATAAATTGGAGAAGGGAAATGAAACCCTGCATCATAGTTCTACAGAGAGTTGGGATAAGATACAGTTGGGGATATCCCATCTTTCTGAAATTCCAATATGCTGGCAAATACCACAGAATAAATTCTCTTGAACAAGGATTGCAACTCCTGAGAGAACTGAAACTGATCCAGCAAGAGGAAAAGGAAGAGGAAGGTGCGGTTGGAGGAGCGGAAGAAGGAGCAGTGGGAGGAGCAACTGAAGAAGGAGCAGCGGGAGGAGCAACAGGAGGAGCAAAGAAGAAGACTTTGGGAGATAAACGAAAGGACAGAGGCTGAGGAGGACTGGAAGAAACAATATGATATAACAGAAGAAGAAGAAAGAGAACTTCATAGAGTAGGAGAAGGGTAGATGACTACTGAGTAAAATATATTCTTATAGATTATAAATGCATAGAGATAGATTTATATATATATAAAGCAAGAGGGTAGAGAGAGGGAAGGGAGGAGGAAGAGAGGGAAAAAAAATATGGGAAAGAAAATAAATCGGGAGAGGGTATTGGTCTCTATGCCGGGAGTTGGCATACCTTCACCCCCCCCCCAGGACCATGGCTGGTCGTTTCCAAGGCAGAAGCGCTTTGGAGGAAGAGGGGGGAGAAATGTTTGTGTGGGGAGGGGAGGGGAGGGCGGGAAGGGGGAGGGGAGTGGGAGGGGGGAAGGGAAGGGGAAGGGGAGCACCATCACATTAAAGAGCCAATGGGGAGTGGGATTAGAAAATTCAAAATATGAAAAATGGAGAATAGATTGAGAATATCAACATTGAATGTGAAAGGTTTGGGGTCAATAATAAAGAGAAAAAGGATAGAATCGATATTAAAAAAAGATAAGGCCGATATAATTTTTTTACAAGAAACACATGGAAAAAGAGATAAAAAACATGAGCTTAGATTGAACTGGGTAGCCATTTATGAGGAAGCATTTGGTACATCCAAATCAAGAGGAGTTGCAATAATAATTTCCAAAAGATGCAATTTCATTGTAACAAGTGTGGAGTTAGATGAAAAAGGTAGATATGTAATTATACAAGGTGAAATAGATGGAGAAACATATGGCATAATGAATATTTACGCACCTAATGAAAAGCAAAAAGAGTTTTATGAAGAAATATTTAATAAGATCAAAAAAATGAAAGGAGACTATACAATAATCGCAGGTGATTTTAATATGGTGATGGATAGATGGAAAGATAAATCAGATCCATCAATTAGAGATAGATATAATAATATAACAATTTTGAATAAATTAGTGAGTAGAAATGAACTGATAGATGTTTGGAGGCTAATAAAGGGTGAAGAAAAGAAATATACGTATTATTCATCAGTTCATAAAAATTACTCAAGAATAGATTATATTTTTGTTTCAAAGAATATGATACCTAGATTAATAAATACAGAAATTGAAACAATAAAAGTGACAGATCATGCTCTGATGAACTTGGATATAACTATGAAAAGGAATTATAGAGAAGCAAAAAGGTGGAGACTGGATACTAAGTTATTTAATTATAAGGAGATAGTAAATAAAATAGAGAAGGAGTGGCAAGAAATTTGGGATATAAACAATAAGGAAGTAACACAAGATGTATTGTGGGATACAATGAAGGCAGTGGTAAGAGGATTATGCATTAAAGAATCAAGCAAATTAAAGAGACAATTAGGAGAAAAAAAATTAAAATTAGAAAAAGAAATAAAGGAACTAGAGAATGATTATATAATAGATAGAACTAAACAGAAATTAATAATATTACAAGCAAAAAGAGATGAATTAGAAAAGATAGAAATGGACGAAGTTCAGAAAAATCTAATATACTTGGAAAGGGAATACTTTGAATATAGTAATAAAAATTCTAAAATGCTGGCTAAATCAGTACAATCAAAAAAAACTAGAAATATGATTGGCGTAGTTAAAGATAAATTTGGTAAAGAAAAAAGGTTGATGAAAGAGAAATTAAAAATATTTGAGGAATTTTTTCGAGAATTGTATTCAGCAGAAGATAAATCTTTAGAGAACATAGAGGAGTATATTAATGAAAATTGGAAAGTAAGATTAACAGAACAAGATAAAGGATTGATGGAAGAAATGATATCAGAAGAGGAAATAGAAGAAGTAATAAATAATTTAAAAGGAGGAAAATCACCAGGATTGGATGGACTAGGTCCAGAATATTATAAAACATTTAAAAAAGGTCTAATTCCTAAACTAAAAGTGTTATATAATAGTATATTGAGGGGTGAAAAAATTCCATTATCATGGAAGCAGTCACTAATAATATTAATTTTAAAACCAAATAAGGATCCTATGGATCCAGGTTCTTATAGACCAATATCTTTAATAAATCAAGATGCAAAAATCTTGACAGCAATAATGGCGAAGAGGTTAAATAAATTTATTTATAAGTATATACATAAAGATCAATGTGGTTTTATTCAAGGAAGACAGATGGCAAATTTAATAGGGAAAATGATAAATAAAATAAATATAATGGACAGAGATAAACAAAAAGCTGGAATTTTAGCCCTAGATATATTTAAAGCCTTTGATTGTGTGGAATGGCCGGCATTAAAAACAATTTTAAATAAAATAGGATTAGGAGAGAGATTTAAAGGGTTAATAAATCAATTGTATTCACATAATACATCTGTAGTGATGGTAAATGATGGATTTACAGAACAGATTCAAATAACAAGAGGAACGAGACAAGGATGTCCATTATCTCCAGTTTTATTTGCAATAGTTATAGAAATGTTAGCGAATGTGATAAGAAATGATGAGAATTTGGAAGGAATTGGAGTTAAGGAAAAAAATAAAATAAGCTTATTTGCAGATGACACATTGTTGACAATTAAGGATCCAATTGAAAAGATAGATAGGATAGATAAACATTTAATAGAGTTTGGGGAGAAGACGGATAGAAATAAATTGGGCCAAATCAGAAATAATGTTATTTAATTATACTAAAGAAGAAGTACAAAAATTTATAAGTAGTAAAAGAATACTTAAAATAAAAGAATCAATTAAATATTTAGGAATAGAGATTACAAAAAATTTACAAGAATTACAGGAAAAAAATTTCAAGAAATTAAGATTAGAAACAAAAAGGAAATTAGAGGACTACAAAAATATAAAGCTATCGTGGTTTGGTAGAATAGCAGTGGTAAAAATGAAAATTTTACCTAAAATTAACTTTTTGTTTAGAATGCTACCAATAAAAATATCAGAGGAAGAATTAAAGGAGTGGCAAAAGATATTAAATAATTTTTGTAATGGAAATAAAAAATCGAGGATTAACAAGAAATATTGGTATAAAAGTCAAAAAGAAGGTGGCCTGGGACTTCCAAATTTAAAATGGTATTATTATGCAAATCAATTGAGATATATCATAGAGGGGGTTTCAGGAAAGGGTGATTTAGATTGGTTAGAGATAGAAGATATGAATATTGAGACAAAATTAGAAAATATATTTTTTAGGAATTTTTCAAAGAAAGAAATGGAGAAGATAGAAAATCCTTTTATAAAAAATATAATAGAAATATGGAAAAAAAATAAAAGAAAATTAATACCGAATATATCAATATTAACTCCGATAGTGATGATGGAAAAATTTCCAATAAATTTAAGAGAAATAATAGAGAAAGAAATAAAAAAACAAAAAATTTATAGATTAAAAGAATGGATGAAAATAATGATAAATAAAGATAGAATGAAAGAGAGATTGCAGGAAACTAAAATATCCTGGTTTAATTATATACAATTAGAGCAATGGACAAAGAGTATGAAAAGATATGTTAAGGATTTTAAAGAATATACTAAATTTGAACAAATTATTATTCAAAGAGAAAATATGCAAGAAAATGAAATACTAAAAGGTATTACAAGTGAAATATATAAAATATTAGCAAAAGAACAAGAAGAGGATTTTCTTAGAAAAATATGGGAGGAAGAGATAGTACAAAATATAGATATACAAGAATGGAGAAAAATTTGGAAACAACGTCATTTAAAAAAATTATCAATAAGAATAAAAGAGAATTATTATAAATTAGTGTGGAAATGGTACTTGACTCCAGTGAAATTAAATCAAATAGATGAGAAATATTCAAGATTATGTTGGAGAGGATGTCAAGAAATTGGTACATATATGCATATGTGGTGGAATTGCAATAAGATAATGGAGTTTTGGCAAAAGGTTTTTAAAGAGATAAAAGAGATTATAGGAGCAGATATACCAGTATGTCCAAATATTGCATTGTTATCTATATATGATAAGGTTGAGTGTACTCAAGTAAAGAAAGAATTAATAACAAATTTGTTAACTGCAGCGAGATTAATAATAGCAAAAAAATGGAAAGCAAATGAAAAATTTCAAATAGAGGAATGGTATAACGAAGTGTGGAAAATCATAATTAATGATAAACTAACATGTAGAATTAGGTTTATGAAAGGTTTGGTTAAAGGGAATGATTTTGAAGAAATTTGGAAAATATTTTTGGATAAAGTTCTGAAAAGAGATAGTAATACTACCCTGTCAAAAGAAGAATGGCAATTTTGGAAAGTGGATTAAATAAAAAGTTGGCTCTGGGGGGTGGGTATTTTTTAGTTTTAGTTTTGTTTTTCTTTTATGTTGTATATTTTGTAATTCTTAGTAGGTGTGTGTGTTAAACTTGTGATTTATAGATTTAAAAGGATAAGTGATGTCAATGTTTTTTTAAAAAAAAAGTTAAAAGAATTAACAATAGAAATAGATTAAAGGGGATGTGAAAAATATTGAATTAAATGTGAAATTATAATAGTTGAACAGATTTATAAATTTAAGGGTAAAGGTGCAAAATAACAATGAAAGTTAGTATTGCTTAAGAGAAGAGAAAAAAAGAAAAAGAAAAAAAATTATTTTTTTTTAATTCACTATTATGTATATCACATGGTGTTTAATTTTTTTTTCTTGTTTTGTATTTGTGATTTAGTTATATAATTAATAAAAATTTAAAAAAATTAAAAAAAAAAAGAAAAAAGAAAATGAAGGCCGTGATCCAAAAACCCGAATTGCTCCCATCTTTGGAACCAGTTGTTGATCTCTACTATTCTTCTTTCCCTTTGTGGGCTGTGTCCTTCCATAGGGAGGAGAGGCGAAATGACAACCTGCGCACGAAGGTCCTTCAGCTTCCTACCCATAAGCTCATAATCCTTCATGATGTGGTAAAAGCTGCGCCTTGCCGTGTCGTTGGTTCTGATGTGAACCAAAAGGAGGGGGTTACGGTAGTGGGCTTGACCAGTCTCGTCAGTCTCTCGGTTATGTCATTGATTTTGGCCCCAGGGAGACAGCACACCTCATGATTGATCTTGTCTGGGTTGCAAACGGTCGGTTCCATTCCTCTCAGCAAGGAGTCCCCAACCACTAGAACTTGTCTCCTCTGAGGCTTGTCTGGGATTACTTGCCTAGCAGATTCTGTCATGGCCGCCCGAACCTTCTGTTCGTGCTGAGACTGTTGGTGCTGCTGCTGCTGTTGGGTTTTGTTCTGCTGTTGCTGATGTTGGATTTCCTCTTGGTGACATTGCATTATCTCTTCTTGCTGTTCCACGTTGTCATTAATAAGGTCAAGATCTTGGAAGCGATTCTGTAGCTCGAGAGTCTCCGTTTGGCACCTTGCTTTTTCACAGGCACAGTGTTAAAATCGCTTCCGTGACCTCCTGCTCTGTTCAGACCTGGCAAACTCTTCAGCCCGCTGCTCTGCCCGCCCCTGTTCTTGAAGTCAGCAAAGGCAAATTTTGGACCCCGAAAGCCTGGTGGCGGGTGGTGGTGGCAGAGAAAAAGCTCCAACACAACCAGGAATGGGGAGCCCAACATTGTCCTCTCCTTTCTACATTAATCTTAATTTCTTACTCCTGGGTTAAAAACAATCCCCCTTCAACCAGAAAAAAAGAAGACTTGTTTAGCTTTCCACTTCCTTCCCCTGAAGGCAGGGAAAAACAGTCACACACATGCCGCGCCAAATGGCCCAACAGGGCAGTAACCAGCAAAGCCTCCGTGTCTGCTCTTTATTACACCAGCTCCTCTTTCCCCCTTTTGTTTGCCTTCTGCCCCTCTCATCTCACTTCTCCCTGTTCTCTGCCTCAGCTGCGCCATGAAGGAGAGAGGGGGGAGTGTGTGTGTGTGTCGGGGGAAGAGATGACTAGATATAGCGAGAATCTGTAGAGTTACCCAGAGAGAGCAAGCGAGTGAGCGAGCATGAGCAGGGGGAATGTGTGTGTGTGTGTGGCCCAGCACCACCCCCCAAACCCTGCTGTTACCCTGTATGTTGGGGGCCCTGGAAGGGGCCCCCAAATAACCAAATAAAAACACAAGTTGGGGAATTTAACTCAAGCACTCTCTTGGCTAGACGAGAGGCAGGGTAACTTTAGCAAGGATCTTTTAACCCAATGTCTACGGCTTCAGGTCAGAGAGCAAGCAGGCAAGTTTCAAAAGTAACAAAAATAACAGTTTTATTGAAAGATAAACAGCAAATAAAACAACACACACACACACACTAGCTAACTTGGAAGCAGAAATGGAGAGCTTAGGGAATGGGTAATACGACACCTGGTCTCATAGTCCTGGAGAGAAAGATGGAGTTCTGGGGAAGAAAGCTCAGTGTGGCTGGCTGAGGGGAGTTTCTTAGACAAACTGGCAGCAAGGTGGGATGGAAGTCCAAAGTAGTCTGAAGACGTCCCAAAAGTGGGGACCTTTTATAGGGTGGATTTTACCTACAGGCTATGGTATGCTCGGTGAGAACAAAGGAAATTTGGAGCTGGACAAAGGAGTTGGAAAAGGTCAGATTTTGCATGATGGGTTTAGCTTTCCAGACAATAGCGTGGCCAGTTTGTTAATAGCCTGACATAAAGAAATGGCTTGGCTCTTGACTGCATGGCTTTGTGTAGATCCAAGCCGAACAGAGCCGGTTTGCAGGGAGGTTTTTCCCTAAAGCAACAGAGAGGCTTAAATTGCCTGCCTGAATGAGGTTTTGGAATGTACAACCATTAACGGCCGTGTCCCAGATGTGCTTGTCCAGGGGACCTCTGCAAACACATGGAGTAGGGTGGCAGAGAGAGGTCAAGCAAAGGCCAAATTATTTGATATCAAAAGGATATCTAGTGCTCTCACTCAACGTATCATAACCGTGATAACACTGCCGCCTGGGGTATTGCCACTCTCACCCCCGCCTCGGTTTGTCACTGCCCTGTGCTGTGCAGGTGAGTCTTTCCTTCTGCTCTTAGGAAAAGTTTTAGAAAACTCCTCTATATACAATAAGCACAGGCTGCTGAGTAGACTTCAACCTTGCCTCAAGCCTGTTGGTTAACCCATTTGCTATTCCCCTCTGAGAAATGCGCCCATACGTTGGGCTTGAGACAGATCATCATATGACTAGCAAGCAAAAAGAGATAGTAGCATTGTTCAGAGTTGTAAGGTTTCTGGATGAATGAGTTATGCTACTGAACCACGGGCAGCAAGTTAGTCACTGAAAATATACAAGTCTTGAGTCGAGTCAGTGTGTCTTTATTGCTGAGTCAAGTCCAAGTCGAGTTAGTGGAACGATTTAAGTCTGACTTGAGTCCGAGTCAATCGACTTGAGTCTATACCACTGCGATCTGCTGGGGGTGCTTTGATTATTTCTGCATGGCAGGGCATGGAGTTGATGGCCCTTGTGGACTCTTCCAGCTCTATGATTCTATGAACCATTCTTTCTCCACCATTTAGAGAGGACATCTCCTTGCAACAATAAAAGGAATGCTAAAAGAGATACATAGTCTTTCAGTTAGTTGTGTGATTGTAAAGTAATGTATATGTAATATAATGTAATTACACCTTAACTACTGGCACAGCTGGCCCTACCTTTAACCTCACTAAGGCAACTGATTCAGGCAGTGGGGCACTACAAATGGCAAATTTGTCACCCCTCAACCCACTCTGGCAGGGCTCTTCCTACTCTGGGAGGCTGCCACTGAACTACATGGCTCTTCAGAGCTGAAATTAGTTGCCTCACCGGAAACCAAGAGCTGAAGTTCTCCTTCTCTGCTTGCTCACCTGTCAGGTAGCTGCTTCCAAGCAAATTCCTCCCACCCAGAAAATCATAGGAAAAGGGCAGTGGCAGTAGAGACAGCACAGGGTAGCATCAACAGCCCAAATGGCTGTGCTGGTTCTGTGAGCAAAATTTTCCTTAAAGACTGGCTCCAGGGTCTGATGATGTCACATTATGCAGTAAGTCTCACCAATTCTTCCAGGAAAGAGTGAGGCCATTTCTGCATTACACTGTTATTGTGCTATTATTCCACTTTCAACATCCTATGGAATTCTGGGGTTTGCAGTTAAGGGAGGGGCATTTAGAATTCTCAGCCAGAGAGCTCTTTGGCCTCAGTAAACTACAAATCCCAGAATTCCACAGCATGTTGAAAGTGGAACAATACCACAGGGAAACAGCTATAGAAAATCCATTTTTCTAGACACCATTTCCCCTTTCATATAACCTGGCTGTCAAGACCCAACGCTACTTTTGCGGGGGGGGGGTGTTCCATGGCCTCCAGTGGTCTCACAGCTGCTTCTATCCATCTCCTCCTTTGTGGATGGGAGGGTGCTTTGCTGGTGATGAGCAGTGAGAGAAAGCAAGCTCCAGCAATTCTCTCCATTCCCAGTATGCGAACTAGTGTGTGATGAGAGGATGATGCTTTGCTCCTGATTTGCTCCTGGCTCAAGCAATAAGAGAGTTTGGAATGCTCATGCTCCTCTGGGGTTGGGGAAGAAATTATTTAAAAGTAGGAAGTTATTTGTACCTGATTAACTTCCAAGTGCTGGGCACCTCAATGCAAAGTTGCACAATATGTAACAAACACAACCTTCACTCATGGATCATGGCCTGCCAGCTGCTTGATACTCCTTAACAGTTATTGAAGTTATAAGTAAGCAGCAAATCTGATACAATGAACGCTTTGTACTGGTGACCTCTGTACTGACTTCTAGTTATCATGGAGTATTGTGCCTTATATGTAAAATGGTGGTGATGTGAACACCCTTTCTGACTTATGGCGACCCTAAGGTGAATCTATCAATGAGTTTTCTGGGGGTGTTACCCTGTTCTCTGGGGGTCCCAGGAGGGGCGCCCAAATAACCAAGCAAAGACACAAGATGGGGAAATTAACTCGAGCACTCTCTTAAGCTAACGAGAGGCAGGGTAATTTTAGCTGGGATCTTGTAACCCTATGTATACAGTGTCAGGTCAGAAGAGCAGTCAGACAGTTTTAAAATAGTAAAAATGATAGCTTTATTAAAGGACAAACAACAGAAAAGACAACACAAGCGCACAGCTAACTAGAAATCAGAAATGAGAGTTTTGGGGGGAAATGGGTGATACGACACCTTGGCCCTTTTCGCATTGAGGCTTCTAGCGCAAGCGAGGGAGGGCGGGTCGCGCGAGAAGCCTTCTCCGGGAGGCTGCCGTTTCCCCCTCCTTCCTTCCACAGCTGAAGGAACGAACGGGGAAGCGGCAGCCTCCCGTAGGCCGCGGCGGCTTGCGCGTCCGCCCCCCGCGAAGCAGGAGGCTCTCGCGTCTGCCCCCTTGTGCGCGCGAAGCAGGAGGTGTCACGTCCGTCCCCCCGCGTGCGCACGAAGCAGGAGGTGTTGCGTCCGTTGCACTAACTCCCTGCCCCTTCCTTCCTTCCGCAGGGGCGGAGGGAAGGAAGCGCGACCCGGCCGCCTCCCCGACGCTCCGCACAGGAGTTAAGTGCGTGTGGGCGCCGGGAGCGCTGCGCGAGCGCGGGTGATTTTCGCTTTGAGGCAAAAATAAAAAAATACGTGCTCGCGCAGCGTCAGCCCCATGAGAGCGGCGGAAGTGGGAGTGCGTCGTGCAGAGCGACGCTCCCACTCCCGCGAGGCTCAGGGGGCTGTCGCGTGACAGAAAGCCCATGCGAAAAGGGCCCTTATCTCGTAGTTCTGGAGAAAAGCAGAGAGTTGCAGGGAAGAAAGCTCAGCACGGTTCACTGAGGGGAGCTCGTCAGACCAAACGACAGCAAGGCGGTATGGAAGTCCAGGGCGATCCAAGAAGAGAGGCAGACTCAGTTATTGGGAACTGAGGGGACAACTTCACTGGACAGAGCAGCAGCAAGGCTAGATGGAAGTCCAGGACGATCCGAGGTGTGCTCGGAATTGGGGAGTTTTTATAGGGTGGATTGTGCCTACAGGCCATGCCATGCTCGGTGAGAACAAAGGAAATCTGGAGCAGGACAAAAGCGTTGGAAAAGGTCAGGTTGACAATAGTGTAGCCGGTATGCAAATGGCTCAGTATTGAGAGGGTGCTGGCTCAGGGCCATGCGTCTTTGTGTAAAGTCACGCTTAAGCAAGGTGTGTCTGCAAGAAATGGTCCCTGAAGCAACGGAGTGGCATTAATCTGCCTTCCTAAGTGGGGATTGGAACGTCCAACCATTAACAGCCGCGCCTGTTTACGTGCTTGTCCGGTGGCCTCGCAAACACGTGGAGCAGGGTGGCAGAGAAAGGTCAAATGAAGGCCAAATAAGTTTGAGATCAAGGTGATATCTAGTGCTATCACCGGGCATGTCAGAACCGTGGTAACAGGGGCATGTGTACCTTGCCCAAGTGGGCTTCCATGGCTGAGTGGGGAATCGAACCCTGGTCCAGTGATGTAGACTCAAGTTGACTGACTCAGACTCAAGTTGGACTTAAGTCAGTTCAGTGACTTGACTCTGATTCAACTCAGAAATAAATGATGCACTGGCTCGACTGGAGACTCGTATATTTTTAGTGACTGACTTGCTGCCCTTCGTTGAATAACATAACACATTCATCCAGAAACCTTGCGACTTTGAACAATGCATCCATCTCTTTTTGCCCACTATTCACATGACAATTTGTCTCAAGTTCTAAGTGTGGGTGTATTTCTCAGAGGGGAACAGCAAATGGGTTAGGCAATGGGCTTGAGGCAGGCTAGAGGTCTGCTCAGCAGCCTGTCCCTGCTGCATGTCGGAGGAGCCTTCTAAAACTTTTCCTAAGAGCAGAAAACAAGACTCACCGCAGAGTGCAGGGTGCATTTCTCAGAGGAGAACAGCAAATGGCTTAGGCAACAGGCTTGAGGAAGAAGGATCCTTCCTTCTAAAGCTTTTGAAGTTTCAGTAATAGGGAGTAAGATTAGAGCCTACTCCCCACTTCTGAAAAATCCTCCAGCTTCGGAAATGAGAAGTAAGAAAGTTCCTATTCCCCACTTCTGAAGCTGCAGACTCTGTTATGCCGGTTGACCCAAAAGTCTCCAGCTTCAGGAAGAAGGAAAAAGAAGGATCCTATTCCCCACTTCCAAAGCTGCAGATGGCAAAATTGCAAATGTGGAAGGCTGTCTCTTCTTAAGTTGTTAACACTGATTTTATTTGACTCTGTCCAGAAATTCTGGAATATAGGTTGGGGTATAAAGTTGGCTCCCAGACTTGAAACTGGACTTGGAAGCATCTTCAAGGACTTGAGACCTGATGAATCATAGAATCATAGAAATGTAGAGTTGGAAGAGACCCAGGGGCCATCCAGTCCAACCTCCTGCCATGCAGGAACCCCCTCAAAGCAATCCCGACAGATGGCCATCAAGCCTCTGCTTAAAAACCTCCAAGGAAGGAGAGTCCACTACACTCCAAGGCAGCAGATTCCACTGCCGGACAGCCCTGACTGTCAGGAAGTTCTTCCTGAGGTTCAGGTGGAAGCTCCTTTCCTGCAGCTTGAATCCATTGCTCCTTGTCCTGGTCTCTGGAGCAGCAGAGAACAAGCCCTCTCCTTCCTCTAGCCTTGAGCCTTGACTTGAGACCTGGAGCAAAAGACTTAAATATAGTATTGCCCTGGGTTTCCAGGATCGTTGCCCAAGACTCAAACTACCACCCTGGTTCTGCATGCATGCTTTTTCTCACTTCTAGGAGAGGGCCAGTCCGTCTGCATTCCTTCTCAGTGCGCGGACGCCCCGGAGTCGCGCTCTGAGGGCATCTCGGCGCAAAAGTCTGTGGCCATTTCCGCACGAGCCTGTTATAGCGCGATGATTCCACTTTCAACCTCCTCTGGAATCCTGGGGTTTGCAGTTTCGGGAGGGGCCGGGCGGCCCCTCCGAAACTGCAAACCCCAGGTTCCAGAGGAGGTTGAAAGTGGAATCATCGCGCTATAACAGGCTCGTGCGGAAGGCGAAAGCCATTGGCTGCCCTAGCGAGAAAGCGAGCGAGGCGACGGAGGAGGCGGAAGGTGCCCGCGGCGTCCGGGAGGTGGCGCTTGAGAGCCGCGTCCAGCCTCCCGCTCCCTCCCTCCCCGGCTCCGGGCTTGCACGTGGCCCTCCGTCGCCGCCTCCCGGGCGAAGGGAGGAGCGGGGTGGGGGGAAAAAAAGCCGCGAGCCGCCCCTCGCCCGCCTCACTCGGCCTGGCCAAAGTGGCGAGCGGGAGCCGCTCCGCCGCCGGCGTCCTCCATGCGCCTCCTTCCTCGCAGCTCGACGGAGCGGCCGTTTGGGCGGGAGTGCGCGACGCCCCCGAGAGCCGTGGGCCGGGAGGGGCGGAGCGGGTGAGGCGAGGAGCCCCGAAGAGGAGGAGGAGGATGGCGGCAGCGAGGGATGAGCCCAGCTGAGGCGAGGCGTGGGAGGCAGGGAAGGCACGCCTGGCCGAGCCTGACCCGCCGGTGGGCTTCCTCGGAGCGGGAAGAGAGGAGGGAAGGACGTCGCCCCGGGCTTGGTGGTCCCAGCCCAGCCCAGCCCAGCCCAGCCGCCGGCATCTCTCTCCTCTCAGCCTCCCCGAGAACGTGGGGGGCGGGAAAGGGAGACCCGCGGCTCCTCGCCACCCTTCGGTTGCCCTCCCGAAGCCCTCAGCTTCCTGAGGAAAACGGCTTTCCCTGCGTGTGTGTTTGGGAGAGGAGGACAAAGTCTCCCCGTTCCCACGTGCTGAGGACCCGCGTGTCGGCTCACCCTCGCCTGAAGCGTGTCTGGAAAAGCCTTGCCGCGGACCGCCTCAAGAAAGGACAAGGAAGCGAGGCGTCTTCCTCGCCCGCCGGCTCCCTTCGCCCGCCCTCTCCGTCCCGGCGGCTCCGGCCTCTCCGAAGCGCCCCGCTCCCCGCCGCCGCCGGGCTCCTCGGGAAGGGGGGAGTTGCCGCCCCCTCAGGCGGAGACCGGGGAAGAAGCCGCGGCGCTGTGGGGCGGGCGCGCCCTTTTTAGAGCCACCCGCCGGGCGCCCAGAGAAACCCCCCGCCCGCCCGCTCGCCACGGTTGGGGGCCGGGGGGGGAGCCTCCCTGGCAGCCGGTTGGGCGCGCCGACCCCGAGGGCGCCTTCTTTCCCCGCTGCGAAGGGCATGGGATGGACCCATCGCGGCTGACCGGCGCCGAGCGGACACCCACTCCCACGTGTGGATGCGTGGACACGTGTGCCTCTGCGGGAGGAGGCGGGCCTCCCCCCTGTGACGCCCGTGCTTCCAGAGGAGGCGCGCTGGTGGGTGGAATGGACTCGAGACCGGAGGAGAAGGGCGTTTGGTAGCGTGTGGAGAGTTGGCTCGGTTGCCGGGGGAGAAAGCGCGATCCGGAGTGGGCGCGAGGGCCGCCGCGAAAGGGCTCCGCTTTAACGGGCTCGGAGTCTCACTTCCGCCCCCCGGAGTCGCGCGGGGCCACCCAGAAAGACGCGCAAGCTGGGAGGACCGGATCGGGGACGGTTCGGCTGGACTCCTTTCCCCCCACTCTCTTTTTCCCGAATAAGAGGCGGAGAGACCAGGCTTTCCGCGAGAAGCAGCGGAGAAGAAAAGTTCTCCGTCCTTTTGGATGCCAAGGTCCTTTGGCCGGACTCCGGAGTCGCTCCGAATCGCCCCCTTGGAGAGCCGCAGCCGCCCCGCGGAGACCCGAGGGGGCTGGACAGACAGAAGGGAAAAGATACTTGTCCGATTCGGGGTCGCCGCGGCCCCTCTTCCTTTCGGGGGGAGATCGGAGGGAAACGTGCGAAGGAAGCCCATCGTCCCTCGGCAGCCGAGTCCGGGGAGCGGCTGACTTCCCTTCCCACGCCCGATCCGGCGCTCGCTCGGCGGCGCCCTCCCTTCCGCCGGCTTCGGAGGCGAATTCGGCCCCGCCAGGATGTCGAAGGTCCTGGCGACGGCGGCCGGAGCCGGGGCTGGCGGGGCGGCCGCGGCAGCGCCGGGAGGCTCCGAAGCGGGCGGCGGGGCGGGGCAGGCGGCGGCCGGAGCGACGGGGGCGGCGGCGGCCGAAGACCTTTCCAAGGTGTCGGACGAGGAGCTGCTCAAGTGGAGCAAAGAGGAGCTGATCCGGAGCCTGCGGAAGGCGGAGGCGGAGAAGATGAGCGCCATGCTGGACCACAGCAACCTCATCCGCGAGGTCAACCGCCGCCTCCAACTCCACCTCGGCGAGATCCGGGGGCTCAAGGTAAGGAAGCCCCGGTGGGGATCGTGGGAGAGGTGGAAGGGGGACGGCCCAGTAGCGGTGGGACAGAGGCATGGGAAGCGCTTTCCTCGAGTTGCAGCGCCGGAATGGGGGATTATAGACGGCGCGCTCCAGTAAAGGAGGTTCCCACAGTTCTGATTAAAAGCCTCTCCCAACTTTTTGGTGGTTCAAAGAGAGACAGAAGTGTTCATGTCACACAATACTTTGGCAGGGAAGGTGGGGAAGCAGGTGTCCTTTAGCGTTGCTTGAAAGCCTTGTTATCCCTTCATTCACTTGTTGGAACCAAAGGGATGGCTCAGCCAGGTGGTCTGCTTGATGGCGCCATCGCAAAACTTGGGAATTTACTTTAGTGTGGTCCTGCTTCCTGGATCTCCTAGCCAGGATGGTCATTGGCTAGAAGATTCTGGGGCTTTGTAGTCCCCACGAGGAACTTCCCACAGTTCTCATTAGAGGTCTGTCTTGACTTTCTGGGTGCTCCAAGGGGTGCAGTATTTGCAAAAGTCTTGTGTTGCAAGAACAGTGCACAACTCAACATTGCTTGAAAGCCTCATTATTCCGTCATTATCTTCTTAGAACAAAGGATATCTGTAGCATGTCCAGGCACTGTGGTAGATAGTATCATTACAGAATTTGGGAAAGATAAATATATGCACTCCAGCTGTCAGTAATTTTTGCATGGTTACTGGCTGAGGAACCATAGTCCAAAAAAGTAACTTTGCAGAGCTCTTCTGCAGAGTGCCCCTATGAGGGCTTTTCCCAACTGAACTATTGTGGTTCTGATCCAGGCTGTGGTCCTGTGATTTGTAAACAGCGCCTTTGCGGTGTTATTCTGCGCTATGCCCAGAAGAGCAGATATGAAGCAAATCCAAATTTGTCTGATAAGTATCTCTTGGGGCCCATTTCATTGGAAAGTTCCAGTAAAGTTCTTCATAAAATAACACACAGAGTTGCAGACTTGCAGTTTCCATTCATTTTGGGATGATGGTGTGGTGGAACAGGTAAACTGCAGGCAAACTTCCTAGTGAATCATTCTCCATTCTGCTGTACTTCAGTTTTCTCTCTCCTACTTTTATCTTTTATTTTCACACCTCCGAATCTGCCTGTGAAAATAGCCCACCTTACTTAATCTGACCATGAGCTCTTAAGGTGAGATCTTCATGCCCTTCCTAAAACAAGTCCTTCTTTCTCAGTGCTCCCTTTTTTCTTTGGGTTTCTTGGCCTCAGATCCTATGAAATAGTGAGAACCCCTCAGAGTGTGTGCAGAATGCTTTCCCATTGCACCACTCATCACTACTTCATGCAAAAATACTTTGTGTGGGAAATAAAAGCTACATAAGCATGTAGACCATCTCGTTTGGTGTTGGACAGTCATTTTCTTTCATTGCATTCATGATTATGGGAGAGGATGGGGAGAAGATTCCATTGCTGGAAAAATTGAGTCCAGTTTTATTTTTCAAGTGCATGTACATTCAGTGAAAATCCATATGCATGCCATTCCTCCTTTCTCTGGTAATTGCTGTCCAGTTCAAAGATCTTCAGGTTGCAACAGTTGGAAAGAGATTATTGGCAACCTTGGAGAGTTAGAATTGGACAAAAGTTTGCTCATTAGAATGATTCATATGTAGCTTTTCAAGATATGCATCCTTTTCATTGCCTTATAAATAACATAAAAGTATAGCATTAGAAATTGCAGCTGGCCGGGCTTCAGTGTGACAGTTCATGAGAATTCTTCCTACAGGATAGTAGGCAGAGCTTGGAAACGTTGCCTTTTGCTGTCTCCTGTAATTCCCTGAGTCAGCGACTCCAGTTTTGTCTGCTCTAGCCCAGTGTTGTCTACCATGTGGCCTGGTTTTGTCTGCTGTGCATCTGACATTGACTCTCCAGGGTCATTGGCAATTAAGAGTTTTCCCTGTCATCTAGTTAACTGAAGATGTGCTGAGTACTGAATCTTGCAACTTCTGCATGCAAAAAGGCATATGCTCAACACTACACTGAGGCCCCTTCCTAGCTGCCAAGGGAGAGATCCATATGTAGCACATATTCTTAAGCACAGAGAATCATGGAATCATACAAATATAGACTCAGGAATAGCCTTAAGGGCCATTTAGTCCAACCCGCTGCCAGGCAGGTATCTAAAGCCAAAACATAATTGAGAGATGGCCATCTAGCTTCTACTTATTAACCTGAAGACATGGTGTATGGGAGGAAGAGAACAGGAAGGGGTTCAAATCCAGTCAGCAATCTCATCTTCTCCTCTTGGTAACAGTAGAGGCTAGTGACTCTGGTGTCAGTGGAGTAGTGAATCTGTTTCAGATTATATTTTAAAAGCACTATACAAAGCACTGAAACCCTCTCCAAAACAGGTTCAGTACCTTGGATAGTTCCTTGAAACTTGTGCCTCCCCTCTGCCCTCACAAGTGTTGTGTGAATCATGGGATAGATCAGTGATTCCTAAACTTTGATCCTCCAAGTGTTTTGGACTTTAACTTCCAGAAACCTTGGCCAGCCTGGCCAATACTCAGGGATTCTGGAAGCTGAAGTCCAAAATATCTGAAGCACTAGAGTTTGGGCATCACAGAGATAGATGAATCCACACTGGGCCAGGCAGTCTTCTCAACCTAGACGACCTCAGAGATGTGTAGTGAAGATACAGGAGTGTGTGTATGGTGGTTCTCTAAGCACTTTGAAGAAGAGTGGGATATAAATGTGGTTGCATGTTCACCTTCCCTTAACCTGGTCTCCTCCATAAATGTTTTGGACTGCAACCCCCATTGTACCCAAGTATTGGTCATGCTGGGTGGTGCTGATGAGAGTAGTTGTGTGAAACAACTGGCGCCAGGGCAAAACATAGGCTAGGAGTATGCTCCAAAAAAGTAACTTGCCTCAGCTCTGATGCAGAATTAGATCATTGATCTGTCTATCCCAGAAGTGTTAACTCTGAACAGTCATGGTTTTCCATGGTTTCAGTCAGGAGTTTTCCCCAGCCCTACCTGGAGATGCCAGGGATTGTACTTCTACCTTCTGCATAGGATGCATGTGCTTTCCTCTGTTGGTTCTGCCCACTTTTCCTTTCACAGATAAGTGGGTTACACCCACCATGATATTTTGGAACCTTTACTTTGTCTGTTTGGTGCCTTGGCCCAGTTTTTTTCATGTACCTGGAAGTGTTTGCCGCTTCATCACCCTGTCTTCCCTATCATGATGCGTCTCATTGTGACGTTTTTGCAACAGTCAAATTGTTTTCTGTTGCTTTCATGGGTCTCACTGGCTTCCCCCAGCTTCTATTTTTGTTAGCGCAGGTGGGCTGTGCATAAAATAGATTCATGTCAAAACTGTTTGGGTTGCTTTGCAGACAGTCTGTGGCTTACAAAGTAAATTGGCCCTTGGATTGAAGTCTCTGTCTCTGTGTTTGTGCATGGAAAAGTTACGTTTTAGGACTGCAAGTCCTAGAAAGCCTCTGCTACTGGCCAGACTGTCTGGAGGATTCTGGGAGTTATAGTCCTAGAAAGTAACTTTCCCAAGGGTTTGCGCATCTGTGTGCTTTGCCCTAATCCTACAATGAGAAATAGAGGAGAAGAAACTTTAAAAAAAGTATGAAAAACACGGCTTCACCCAGATCTTTTCCGGATGGTATTATTTAGTGACAGTCCTGGCTGGTTATTGATCCAGCCAGCGGAGGTGGAATATAAAACTCTGAAACGATGCACTCAATTGAGCTAGTGATAGAAGTAGAGGCCTGTATGGCTCAAGTGCATGTGAAACAGAGTCCTTTGATATTTTTTCTCTTGGGATAACAAAATGGAAAAGGAGAAGCTGCTGAATTGTCTCTCCCCACCCCGCAACCAACACCAGCCATTTTCTTGTTCAAAGTCTCCCTTTCCAGGCTGCTGTTTCACCTGCAGAAAGATGGGGGGTCTATGGGCAGACCTTGGGAGAGTGGGTGTTTTGTATTACAGTTCCCATATTCCCTTCATCAGCATGGCCAACAACCGCATGAGTGGTATCAGGACCATTTCCCTGTGCCCATGCTTCTGTGGCATTTTACTGTCTAAAATTGGTGTAAAATTGCAAATGGTTGTCATTTCCAGCTGTCGCTTCCTGGTTCTTGGCAAGATGTATATGGGTGTGTGTGTGTTTTGACATGATTTATTACTCCTGCAGCCTTCCATAAGCAGTGACTGAGAACTTTTGAGATGAAAAATGCACAAAATTAAGAAAAATGGGAAAGGAGGTCAATTGTTGGGGTGGGGGTTGTACATTTAACTTGTGGTTCACATGATTCTTGTTCTTGACGTAGAGAAACACTGAAGCTGGTTTGTGTCTTATGCATATATACATTCCTCTGTGGAAGTAACTGGGCATTTCTGTCCGATATGGAATGTCTGCATTTAATTCAAGGTTGTGGGAGCAGAGTTGTGCATGCCATGCCAGTGTACATGCAGGCATGCATTGATGTTGGTGCACATATGCATTTGGTTGTACGCTCAGTTGCATATTATTGGTTCAGTTGTGCAACACTGCTGTGTGGCACAAGGATTGCAGAGTACAACTAATGTGTAACTTTGGGTGTGGACATTTATACGACACAACCCTGATACAGAATCTCAGTCAGTTTGTATGACCTTTCCAGGGACCTGTTGATGGAAGCCAGGCTTCTGAAAGAGGAAATTGGCTGATAAATTTTCTGATGCAGTGTTTTAGCTCCACTCTTGTATTTTCCCATATGGGTGAGTTGTAGCCACTCACACATCTGGCTGAAAGTTGCAGGATGTGTCTGGCAACATCTCTGGGAAAAAAGCTTAGGTTTGTTGAGACAGACTTCAGCCTCTCTGTTTTTTCCCATAGAACTGTTTAGAGCTATGGAGTACAGAGACATTTTCAGTCTCCATAGATTTGCTCCACTAGTATATCTTTCTCTCCATTTGTTGTTGGGTGTGTTGCTGGAACATAACAAAAATTGGGAAGCCACAGCCCCTGAAGCCGAGATATAGCTGTAGAAACACAAATATATTAATTAATGTATATGTTTCTGACTTGGCACTGGAGGTCTTTTGGGAGGTGTGGCATATCCCTTTCCCAGGCTGGCGCTACAGTTCCTGGCTTTGGGAACTTCTCATCTTGCCCTAGGGTCCTCTTTAAAATCTCTCCTTGGAATTGGGTCCTGGACCTTCAGGTGACCTCATTGAGGGCAACTGTGTGTGTATATTAGCTTTCTGTTCTTTATGGTAAGAGTGGCACTCTTTGGAACAGCTTAAAGAGTCAGTTTCTTTACAGTAGAGTTTTGAACTTGGTACTTTAGGTAAGCTAAAGCAGTGCTTCTTGTGCTGTCTGATGTGGGGAGCCACCAGTGGTTCCCTCACATATGCCATGGACTAGGTCTGTGCTTATATCCATTGGTTACGACTGTTTCTTGCTGTTCTGGAGACTTCCAGCAGACTTGCAGCCAATGGCTCACAGACAGGCATTGTTCCACAAACCACCATTTTGAATAGCACTGACCCAAAAGCATGAGTTGACAACTTTGACAGTCTGGGAACTAAAGAATTGCACCATGGGGAAAATGTGAAAAAAGTAAGAAAAGGAAGAGAAAAAAAAGGAAATGGTTACTTCTATTTTTTTGCTTTTACTTTTGGGGTTAACCATGGTATACCATGACCTCTGTAAGACCTAAACCACTGCTTCAGAGAACCTTCAGAAGTAGCATAACACACATTTTGTTTTGCTGAAAAATATTTCTATTGCTAGGAGACATCAGGAGACATAGGGATACTATCCTGAACAATGTCCTTGTACCCTTCTTTGACGTACGCTGACTCACAGGGGAGAGTTCTTTGAGCTAGGACTTAATCTTGTATGGGGCGTTATTCGTTAGTCCTTTAGAAAATTCTAAATGGTATAGGCTTACCCTATCAATTGGGTATATGAGCTATATATCTTCTATAGTGCTTTGCAGCCAGCTATCAGTTGCAATGGGCTATTATCTAGGAAGCTCTGAATGGCAAGTGTGGGAATCTGGCAAGGCAATGGGGTGGCGAGATCATGGGAGAAAGACAGATTTGGAGAAGGATTTGATTTGAGAGCTGTCATGAGAGTTTGTATCTTGTTCAGAATACCCAACAATCTAGGACTGCCTAGATTGTATATGCGTGGCATTGCCCATGGTCAGCGAACAGTAGGAGAGAACGGCTAGATGCAAGACTTGCAAGATTGCTTTGTTTTCTGCTAGAAGGTACAGCCTTGTAGATGTGAATTATGGTTATACCCAGTCTTTCCTTGATGATTTATTGTTCTCTCTTTCTTTTGAAGGACATCAATCAGAAGCTTCAGGAAGACAACCAGGAGCTGCGAGATCTCTGCTGCTTCTTGGATGATGACCGACAGAAAGGCAAAAAAGTCTCCCGGGAGTGGCAGAGACTTGGCCGGTATAGTGCTGGTGTCATGCACAAAGAGGTTGCCTTATATTTGCAGAAGCTGAAGGAGCTGGAAGTGAGGCAGGAAGAGGTGGTGAAGGAGAACCTGGAACTGAAAGAGCTTTGTGTCTTGCTGGACGATGAGAAGGGTGGTGTTGCTGGCTGTCGGAACTCAATTGATAGCCAAGCCAGCCTCTGCCAGTTAAATGCCACCAGCGCCTTCATAAGGGATGTTGGCGATGGAAGTAGCACCTCCAGCACTGGAAGCACAGACAGCCCTGATCATCACAAGCACCACCCAAGCTCGAGTCCTGAGCACCTCCAGAAAACGAGGAGTGAAGGGAGCCCCGAGCATCAAAAGCACAGGAGTGCCAGTCCTGAGCACCTCCCCAGGCGCCGGAGTTCGGGAAGTCCGGATCACCAGAAGCATCTGAAAGGGCCCAGCCCAGAGCACCATAAAACACATGGCAAAGGTGCCTCAGAGCAGCAGAAGCACAGCTGTAGCAGTCCAGAAACCTTGCCAAAGCACATGCTGAGCAGTAGCCCAGAACATTTTCAAAAACATCGGCCTGGGAGCAGCCCGGAGCTCCAGAAGCACAGTGGTAGTGGGAGTCCTGAGCTTCTTCAGAAGCATAGCCTGAGTGGAAGCGCAGAGCACCTCCCCAAAGTGAGAGGCACAAGTCCTGAGCACCTCAAACAGCACTACGGGGGAAGCCCTGAACATCTTAAGCACTTGGGCAGTGGCAGCAGAGAAGGCACCTTGAGGAGACAGGTGGCAGATGATTTGTCACCCCATCACAGGGGCCTCTACAATGGAATGAATGGTGGGTTCTCACTAAGTTCTTTTTACTGATGGTGGTAGTAGTTGAAAATGATTCGTGCTAATGGGTTGTGGAAAAAAATTGGAAGCAGCCATGCTTGTGTGTGTGTGTGTGTTGTGTGTTTGCGGCACATTTATGATATAATGCCTCTGTTAAAACATGGAGCAGAATGTGCAGTCAGGCTGCTGCTGCTCTTCTTGGCTATTTAGAGGATAAGTGCAGGTGACGTTGAAGGATGGACTGCCAGAACGGGCCACACAGCAGTGGCACCTATGGGAAAGTATCATGCCTGCACAAAGAGGCATTGAAAGATGGTATTCCTTTAGGCTGAAGCTAATGTACCATGTAGAGAACATGAGAGCACGTCTGCTCGATGTGAAAGAGAGAGATAAGAGCTGGAAGGGGTGGGGGAAGTCTGTTTTTCACAACTCAAGGGAAGAACATACAGGCAGGTGGGGAAGCCTCTGTGCAATTAATAATTGGATACTGCTTCTGCCTTCAGGGACAAGATTGCTCCCCCTATGCTTCATTGGTACTTAGAGATGTCACTGAAGGAAGAACAGAGCTTGGGAAGACTACAGACCTTGAACTACAACTCCCAGAATTTCACAGCCACTATGGCTATTAGGAGATTCTGGGATTTATAATCCCCAAAAATATCTTTTTCATGCTCTGCAGAAGAAGCCACATTTATCAAAAGCCTGCCTGATGCATGATTATTAAAATCACAGAAATCATTCTGGTCCCCACAGTCGGCAGTCTTCATTGGCTTTTGTTTCATCTTTTATACTGACCAATAAATTGTTAACCAGCGTCCTTTCCTTATACTATCAGATCTCCACTAGTGTGACAGTACAGAGGACTGGAAGTGCAGATTCATGGTGTTTAGCTTCTGGGATTCTTAACCTCTCTCCTTATACCTTGTTGTCAGTGTTGTATCATGATCTTTTTTCTTAGGGGAATTTTGGTGGGAGCTGTAGAGCACTTGTGAGTTCTGCATTTGTAGCATCTACTCTGTGTACATGTGCTAGTAAGCTTAATTACTTTCCCCTGGCTTCTTAAAAACAAATGAAAATGGATTCCTTGACATTTAGCCACTTGAAATGTAGTTTGCGACAGTAGGTTGACATTTTAACGGATGTTTCTCTAAAATGCACATTTGTTTTCAACTGGTGGAGTAGGAGGGAGGCTGTGCCAGAGTCTTGCACGGTACAAAGTTTTTAAGGTTGAATCATTTTCCTAAGGGAGAATTGGTACCCTGCAATGATAGAGAACAGCCCCTTCCCCAACCTGCCATTCATGCTGTACTGCAACTCCCATTATTCATATCTAATGTTGCTGTGTTGACTAAAGATGATGTAAGTTGTAGCCCAGGTCATCTGCATGGTGCCACCTTAGGGAAGAAGGATTTTTTTCTATACTTCAGTGCCTGTGAATAAGATTAACAGAAGTAACATATTACAGACAACAAGTTACTTGTAACTAATTCCTTGTTCCAGTAATCACAGTGTAGTTGAGTTACATTATGCTTGTGACTTAACGAGGGATAACTTTCTGTTGCAACATTTTTATTTACACTTACAGTTCCTAGTCTAGCTAAATGGTAGTGGATGGTTTATGTGCTGGCTTAAGCTTTGTATTGTGTTGTTGAATAAAAGATGTTCCAAGTTTTTTTTTAAAAAAAACTTTGAAAAAGTAACTGAACATATTAAGTTAATTACAAGAAACAGGATAGTTTTTCTTTTGATGTCATAGTGATGGTGGTAACTAATTACTAGGTCATCCTGGAACTATAGTGGCAATTAGTTAAATGAGAATGTTATTCTTAAAGATGACGTTCCAAGCTCTGGTTACAAGACTTAAACAATGCTAGGCTAAGTCAAATATTTCCAGTGCTCTTGTTTTATTTCTCTTTGTTTTCTAAGGCTAGTTTTCATGGCTGCTGGATCTGCAGGCTGCTCTTGTGATGGTTTTGGACAACATCACTAAATTTTTTCAGAACTTTGCTTCCAGTGTTTTCCCAGGTGCTATTTAGTTTTACTTCACATATGCAGAATAATCACTGGATGTTGCCCTGCTCAATTTCTCAGCACTAAATGGATGACAATGTGGTGACTTCACCCAGTGAACAGTCATAACACTATGTTACATGCAATGATATGCTTACATAAGTGATCACAATACTCGCCACAGTCAGTGACACAGAATCTTACTGCTCAGTGAGCATGGTAAAGAAAACCTCTTCCAATAGCTAATACTGTGGCCCCTCCATTTTCATGACGATTTGGGCGCAGAACCCTTGGGAAAATGGGAAAACAGCCTTCCTTTTGCCTCAGCGTGGATTCTCAGCACTAGGTCCAGAGGTGATAAAATGGGAGATCCAGAGAGGAGAAGGAAGGCTTACACAAGCCTCCCCCCGCATTCTTTTACCTTTTGCCTTGGTGCATGTTGTGATTACCTGGCAAAATGCAAAGGAATGGGAGGAGAAGAATAGGGGTGGAGGAAGGCACATGTGTGCCTCATGAATAATCAGATTCATGAAGGTCAAACTGAAGAATGTGGAGGGAGGACTGTACTTCTGCTTTTTGTGAATATGTTTACTGGATAATGGTAATTGAAGGCCCATTACAGGCCTGGGTTGAGTCTACAGCCCTTTTCGCACGCAGTTTTTTTTTTTGCTCGAGGGCCCCTTGAGCGTCGCGTGAATGGGAGTGTTGATCCGTACGACGCACTCCCACTCACGCGACGCTCATGAGCCTAAAGCGAGCTGCGCGCGCATTTTTTTATTTTCGGCTCTAAGCCGAAAATACTGTGTGGTTGTGCAATGCTTGCAGGGCCGTTGCACACTTACCTGCGTGCGGTGCGTTGAACAAGCCGTCCCAGTCGTGCTTCCTCCTCCAGCACAGTCTACAGGCTGTGCTGCGAAAGGAAGGGGCGGGGCGCTAGCGCGATGGTCGCGCAACCGGCAAGCTGCTGCGGGAGGCAGGAGGGCTGCTGTGAGCGGCTCGCGCAAATGGCTGCTTGCATGAGCGCTGCTCCCCACTGCTGCGACAAAGGTAAGGTGTGAAAAGGGCCTCCCTTCTCTTTGCTGGGGGAAAAATAACCCTTTAGAGTTCAATAAGTGGAAGCTTGGTGGATTGAAGGAATGGTTTATTTAGAAAGATGCAATGTCAGGCAGCGTCAAACATGCAGGTCATGAATCTGATCAGCATTCAGGCATTATAAGATTCTTTCAAAATTATACAGTATCAGCAATTAAATCAATTGAAAGGCTATAACAGTAATATAAACTAACCAATAATAAGCAAGAATCAAAATGTGTGTCACACTTGTTCCTTGCAATATTCTAATTGCCTTAAATCTACCAAGGTCCCGAAAGACTTGGGTTCGAATGCCCTATAGATATTTAACTTAACTTGAAATTCCTAAGAGCTACACTCTTAGGAATGTAAAGCAGAATTGTCCTTCATTATCTTTCAACGTTGTTGTTGTTGTTGTTATTGTGTGCCTTCAAGTAATTTCTGAGTTATAGTTACCCTAAAGTGGGTTTTTTTTGGCAAGGCTTGTTCAGAGGAGATTTGACTTTGTCTTCCTCTGAGACTGAGAGAGTTCCTCTGAGACCCAGTGAGGAATTTGAACCCTGGTCTCCAGAGCTGCAGTCCAGCAGTCAAACCACTATACCACACTGGCTCTGGCCTTATGGCCACTTTCTAACCTCTCCTCTCCTTTCTAACCTCTCCTCCTCACATTTTTCTCTATCCATGGCTTATGCGTCAAGGACCTTGTAAGAAACGATTCCCCTGATTCATAGCATTATAGAATTCAAAGGAGTCTTGGAGGCCATCAAGTCTAACTCCTGCCACAATGCATGGGCCTTGCAATGACAGTGTGCTATAGAAAAAGCATTTGGGGAATCTCAGTGCTGATGTTGCAACTTCCTTCATTGGCCTGGGGCACTGATATGCAGCTTGGATATTTGGTGTTGTTATAGGGTAGACCAATACTAGGCTCGGGCCAACGAACAAAGTGGGAGTCCCTGGATGGGTGACAGTCCTGAAGCCATTGGCTGCCAGTCCCTGGTGAAGTTCCAGGAAAGAAAGAAGCAGCTGTTGCTAATGGGCATGTAACATGTTGGAAAAAAGTAATTGTTGCTCCACATCAGACTGCCTGAGAAGCACTAATCTAAAGGCTTTGTTCAGTGAGGATGAGCTGAATATTTCTGCCACTTGTTCATAGCTCTTGGGTGCATATGCTACAGTACCAATAAGGGAAGAATTAAGAACGCAAGAGGAGCCCTGATGGATCAGACAGGAGGTATTGTGGCCAGTGTGATCCCTCTGTGATGCTCATAAGTAGGAACTAGCGGGGGCAGCAGCACACTCCCATTGTGAATGGTATGCAGTGTGACTGCTTTTATGCTAGAGGTGATAAATGTAAAAGTAATCATGTGTCTTGATGTCCCTTGTTGACTCAAGGTGACCCCATGGGTGTCATGGGGTTTTCTTAGGCAAAGAGTACTCAGAGATGATTTACAGTTGCCTCTCTCTACTAGCCATCAGTAGTCTTACCTTCCATTGACTTGTGATTTCAACAACTATCCAGAATGGAAGCTATTCCTGCATTTTCTGTTAGTATATCAAATGGTTCAACTGTGCTCTGTTTTCCTTTTATCTGCACCAATTCTCCCATCATTCAGGTGGTTGTTGGCTTCCATACCAGTGGGGTAATGAATCTACTCCAGGTTTTAGTATGAATGTTAAGGAAACTGTCGAAGATGTTGAACCTTTTCTGGAGCTGGGTTAAGCATCTTGGATAGCTTCTTTAGAGAATGGATTAAAACCTAGAATATATTCATAGCCCCTGTGTCTAGTGCTAGTTGATGTTATTGGATGACTTCAGGTTTTACTGTTATGAGAGAGAAGGAAAGTCAGGATCATAAAATCATAGAGCTGGAAGAGACGGCAAGGGCCATCCAGTCAAACCCCTGCCATGCAGGAATACACAATCAAAGTATTCCCGACAGCTGGCCCTCCAGCCTCTGTTTAAAAACCTCCAAAGATGGAGGCTCTGTCACACTCAGCAGTGTGTTCTGCCATTGAACTGCCCTGTCGGGAAGTTCTTCCTGATATTTAGATGGAATCTCTTTTCCTGAAGTTTGGAGCCATTGCCCCATCTCCTTTGAGTTTTCCCACATCATGCATAATTTTTACATACCTGTTACCATGTTTCCTCTTACATCCACTGGTGATATTAGTTGCCCCTTTCTGTCCCTTTTCTGGCTTTACATTTTTTTCTTTTCTGGGGAGGTTAACAGAACACTGCACAGTAATTCAACTGAGATTCCACAGTAGGTATATGTAAAGGCAGTATGCTATTTTTAAGTCGTTCCTTAATAAATCTCAACATAGGACTATATCAGCTTTACCGCACTCAGGCCTTTTTCACATGGTATTTTTGAAGCGAAAGGGCCCCTTGAGCATCACGTAAATGTGAGGTCTGCATGACGCACTCACTTGTATGTGACGCTCAAGGGCCTGACACGGACCGCACATGCACCTTTTCATTTTCGGCTCAAAGCCGAAAATGCTGTGCAGTCTCGCATTGCTCCGGGGCCCTGTGCGCACTTACCTGGCGTGCGGTGCCTCGGGAGCTGGGCCGGTCACGTGTCTTCTCCGCAGTGCAGCCTGGGAGGTCCCAGGCTGCACTGTGAACGGAAGAGGCGGGGTGCTCGCACAAGGAGAAAGGAGCTGCGGAGCCAAAGCGGCAGGTACGTGTCAGTGTTCCTTCCAAGCCTTCTCACACGAGAACCCCAACCCAGCAGCATGAAAAGGTAAGGTGCGAAAAGGGCCTCAGTCTCAATTGATTATGGAAGCTGAGTTGGGACAGGTCTGGGTGGGAGGCAACCAGGGAACAGAACTCCTCAGCTAAGTCAAGGCAAGGATCCTGTGTGAAGCCCTGAAGGGCTGCTGCCAGTCAGAGTTGTTGATGTTGATCTGGATGCTCCTGCATCTAATGGCGTCCATCCCAGTGGGGCAGTGAATCCACCCTTTGTTTTAGGGCAGACTTTAAAGGAGCTGTTTGAAGCACTGAACCCTCTCCACAGAACAGGGTCAACATTTTGGATCACTCATTTAGTTCACACTAAAAGCCAGAGCAGATTCACCATCTAACTGATATGGGAGCCATCAGCCAGTGGCCTGATCAGTGATATTGTGGGGGAAGGGATAATGAGGGCATTGCCCCTTGAAATATGAATCTGCTACCCCAGTTGCGTTTTCCTTCACTTCCCAAATTTCTAACATTGCAGAGAGTAAGTCCTTGAAAATCATTTACAACTAGAACTCATATTTGCTATACAGTGGACCCTTGGTATCTGCTAGGGTTTGGTTCCAGGTCCTCCTGTGGATACCAGAATTCATGGATGCTGAAATTCCATTATTTACAGTGGTGTAATAAAATAGCATCCCTTATATATCCCTTATATAAAATGGCAAAATCAAAGTTTGTTTTTTGGATTTTTTGGGAATATTTTCAAGCCATGGATGGTTGAATCTGTGGATACAGGATCTATAGATATGGAGGGCTGACTGTATTCGCATCCCCTCGGTCACTTTGCCTGTCTCTTTTCTTTGGATGATTTAACTGTGTTTCTACAACTGAAGTTATCGGTTATTGCAGAGCTAAAAATTGGGGAACTGAAGGAACATTTTAATTGTGGGCCAATGCATGCATTTTTCCCCTTCCCTGTTGCTACATCCTCTGGGTCTGACTCAGTATTAGGGCAGCTTGTTATGTTGCCAGTATGGAATTGACATGTTATCCAAAATATCCTCCTCCACCCCTCCCCCTCTACAAGTAAGAGGTCTTAACAGAAACCCATTATATGATGCCATCTCTTTGTGTGTCCCCTTCCCCCCCCCATTTTGCATCATTTACTGGCCCTAGGAGGTCTGTGGGGGGCTGATTGAGAAATACATGATATGATGAGGTCATATCACTTATTTCTGTCGTGGAGAAAGGATGCAGAACTTGAAAAGTTCATTTTGCCATTGTCCATGTGTTTAGTATGCTACCTGCATTGTTCTCCCTCAGAGTCCCCCAAAATCATTAATGTGAGTCTCTCTACTCTAACATAACTCACAAGTATTGGATGTTATGTATAGGTATCAATGAATATATATATATATATATATATATATATATATATATATAAATAAATTAATTGAGGGGTTTAGTGTGCTCTTGAAGCATTCTCCAGTTGTTTTATTCCAAATCTTTTACATTATAACCCTTTTGTTTCACTGAGAGTTCTGCTTTGGGTTGCACTTCCTTCCCCTCTCTCTTTTTTTTTGCATCTAAGGAAAATATCAAAAGCTGAAGGCTTTGCTTCTTGCTCCCTGTTGAGGTTATTAATGAGCAAAAAATAAAACTGCTGACTAACACTCTTTGGCACGTTTTGCTGGGGGTGCGATAGATCAGGGAAGGAACGAGTCTGTAGAACTAGCATTCATTTAAAGTGAGGAGGGGAAGATGTGGAGGGGCATAGGGAAAAGAAAAATATGTGTATGGTTTATGGAAAAACATACTTAAAAACGATGAGTAGTGGTTTCTCAAAAGGCGTTCTCGGCTATACTATTGAATGCAAGTGGAATTGTTAGAAAATGTTGCACTGTTTGCCTCTTATTAAAAGAGATGTCTTTCAAGGGTTCCAGACAGCCTTTTCTTCTATATGAAACTCCCCTTCTGATCTTTTTTCTGTCTTTTCTAGCCATTGAGCAGGCTTAGTCCTTGGGTTTTAATTTTCCCTCTTGGATTATTAAATATTTCTGCAGACCTGAGCCCCTGACACCTCCTTTTTGCTTGCCAAGTATGTGTTTTTGGTGGTATTGATCAGCACTTACCACTTTAGTGCAGTGTTAGAAGAAGCAGCGATCAAATGATTACTGAACTTTATGGCTGCATGAACATAGGATGATGTGGGATTTTCTGAATTCAGTCTCACAGAGTTCTAGGGTACATTCCTACTTTTGTTTTCACTGTGACTCTTCTCCTGATTTCCTTCCACTCTGCATTATGGATGGGCCATCAGTGCTCAATGCTGTTACAGAAAATCTTAAGCCTAGCTGGAATAGATCAAGGTTTGCCTTATTACACAATAAATTTCTAATAGTGAAACACTACTGGAAGCTTGCAAACTCATCATTAAGGTTCAACATGTTCTGTTGCAGTATCCCCCAATCTGGTGTCTTCTGGATGTGTTGGATTACAATTTCCATAATCTGTGGCTGGCTTGATTTGAGTTTAAAATTGGACTAGGGGAGATCTGATTCAGGAGGCTTGGTCCCAGGGGTTAATCCAGATTAGATATGTAAAATATCCAAAAATTTTGAAGCTATGGAAAAAAACTCTTTGGCTTGTCAGTTTTAGGGGCAGACAAAAATCCCCCAATAAAAACCAAACATTTGTTGTTGTTGTTTTTAGATAACAACATTTCATTGATTTACACAGAACATCCGTCTGCGCTTTTAAATCTAGACATAAGCGTATCAATCCATCCACAATACATTTTGAAACAGCATCTGCATTAACAGTGTCACATGTTAGTAAAGGTCCATATTACAGTGGCCAACAAGTTGGTAAAATAGCATTCCCTAGCACTCCAGATCTTACTCAATTATGCAAGTACTTAAGAACATTTCATGGGCTTAGGGTTACACAAAAACACCTGACAATTAACAGATAATTACAAAGGGGACCTCCCCCTCTGATGACAAAACAACATAAAGCTATTTCCTTATCAGTCCCCCTCCAAGCTGAGAATGAGACTATAAAAAACTAAATAACATTTGTAAGCTGCTCTGGGAGCCTTTTTGTCAGAAAGATGGGATATAAATTGTTCATAGAATCATAGAAATGTAGAGTTGGAAGAGACCACGTGGGCCATCCAGTCCAACCCCCTGCTGTGCAGGAACATTACCAAAATTGGTGTGTGTCTTTAATTTATGGCTACACTAAAGCTAACCTATCATAGGGTTTTCTGGGGCTGCGTATGTGCGACATACCCAAGCTACATAGTGGGTTTCCATGTCTGAACAGGGAATTGAGCCGGCCCCTCCCGAAACTGCAAACCCCAGGATTCCATAGGATGCTGGCCTGAAACTGCAAACCCCAGGATTCCACAGTGTAGTGGAACTGAGATAGAGACCCACGGTTTTAGAAAAAAAGCCCGCACACCAAATAGGCTCAAACAACAGACCTGCATTTGTCCACAAGATCATTAAAGATTAAACCACTGTTCTAGGAATCACCTGGAAGTCACATTGTACCTGCTGACCTCAGAACTCAGGAAAAGTGAAGAAGATGAGACAAAATCCTGAAGACACAGTAGTTCAACATGTATAGCCCAAACAACAGCCCTGGCTATGTCTTTGGGCAGGATGCCAACACAGGGCAAGATGATACCACCATCTACCTAGCCCATTTTACAGAGGCTTTCCACGTTAATAGGGTGTTGAAAGTGGAATCATAGTGCTATAACAGTCTAGTGCGGAAATGGCCCTGGTCTTCAGGGTCATAATCCAGCACTCAAACCACAGTAACACACTGGTTTTCTGGGATATAAATACCCTAAAGCAACGTAATAGAACAGAGAAAATAATTTTCATAGTTTCAAGCTGACATAGTTTCAAGCTGACAGTTTCCATAGAAAGAACTTTAAAAAGAGAAGCCAAGACCAGGAATTGTAATGGTTTGATACTATACACAATCTTACGAAAAAGTCTTTTTACATAGTTTTTAGAAATGATTTGTTTGTAGTAGATATGTGAACACTTTGTCTTAAACATTCTGTTCATTATTCCGAAAGAAAATATTCAATAATAGATTTTTTCCGTTTTTTTTTCTGAAACGAGAAAAACGCAGGAAAAATAGAAGAAAGAAAAAAAAAGCTTTCCCCTTGAATTTTTCTGGTTTTTTCCCCTTGATGTGTATATCTCTAATCCAGGTGCTCTTTTTTAAGCAGCTGACATTTCTGAGTGGTTTTCAAAGTAAGATGCATTTGCAATGTATCACAGTAACTCAAACAGTGCATCATCAAAGTGAAGAGATGTGGCGGAGTGCTACTTAAAGTGGTGATTCAGGGGTTGGTGCCAGTCCACAAGTCATTGGATGCTAGTTCCTGGTGAGTTGCAAGGAGAGAAAGAACTCATTGTAGCCAGTGAATATAAATATAGCACCATTCCTTGGTACATTGGAAGAGAATAATTGCCAATCTTCCACATCAGACAGCTTGGAAGGGACTGATGTAGTGGAATCAGGAGGTGGAGTGGGTAAGTGCTGTGACTTTTTGATTAGCAGGAATAATGATGTCATCTGCTTACCTCTCACCAATTCCTGGCATCCCTTTTCCTTCTGGTTGTTGTTACTGTGTGCGTCCAAGTTGTTTCTAACTTAGGCTGGCTCTAAGGTGAACCCCTGGGCTTATCATGTAATTGTTACAGTATCTGGGAGAAGGGTGGGATTTCGCAGTAATGCTTTACTAGTAAAAGTATCCTTGTTGCAATCCAGAGAGAGTATTTGGGGGCAATTTTACTTTCTATGAGCAATTAAGATCTGTTATCTTCACAAAAGACCTGCTTCTAGAGGATGTGGAAAATGTGAGAAGAATGTGTGTATGTGTGTGTGTGTGTGAGAGAGAGAGGGGGAGAACAAACAGTAGGTACTGTCATGATAAGTGTCTGAAATTCCCGAATTTCTTACTGTGCTGTTGTCTGACTGGTCGGACATAAGCATTGCCTGTTTGGTGAGTTCCAAAGCATATGTGTTTGAAACTAGTTCCATTGTTTGCCATGAGTCTCACACCCAAGTCAGTGTGTATGTGTAGGATTCTCTGTACAGCCATTTTAACATGGCTTTGCTGAAAGGCAGGTAGTAGCTTCTGTGTCAGTGGGATGGTGAATCTATGTCAGGTATTACTCTGAATTTTAAGAGTTGTCCATGATTACTTCAAATAGGTTTAGTACCATGGACAGGTCTTTTTAAGGTCAAACAGAAACTCTGATAAGGTTCACTACTCCACTGGCATGTGAGACAAACAGCCACCACTGAGCACATCAGAGGGCTGAAGTAATTATTATCAGTTGATATTTTTGTCAGAACTTTTGGTCAGAATTCTGTGGAATTGTAGTGGCAAGATGCAGAAACTTAGAAGCACTGTTGAGAGGCAAGAAGGTTTCTCCTTAGACACATGCAATTGCTAGCTTTGGGCTGGTTAAAGAATGCTTGCATCAAGTTTTTCAGTGCAAGAAATGTCTTTGAGATGAGCAGTAGGTGATCTAAGTTGTTCCAGAGAGACCAAGAGGTTGGTTAACTTAATCTCAGATCTAGGAAATGTTACTTTTCTGGAATCAAAGTCCCAGACTAACCAAGCCAATGTGGCCATTAGGAGAGAGAGATGCTGGATGACTTAGATCTTGGAAAAGCTACTTTTTAAGTCTGCAAATCCCAGAATCCTCAGTCAGGTGGTGGCCATGGTGGCTGTGGGATTCTGGGAGTTGTGAACAACAACAAAATAGTTTCCAAGCTCTATTTATTTTAGCAATTGGAACACATTCTTGGTGACAGGTGAGTACCTGGAGCTCAGACTTTGTCAATTATGAGACCAGGTTACAAGTCCCATCAGAATACCTCCCATTTCTCTTAGCAGGATGAAAAGTGGCAGATTGCAGTAATCTAGGAGGTGTGTAAATAGAAGGGCTAATTTATTTTGACTTTAGTAGCAATATTAATAACAAACATAATGACACAAACCAATTTTTTTTAAAGTGAAGCATCAAGCCATAATTACAAAGAAAGTGCTACTCCACAAGGGCAGGATAGCTACTGCTTTCATACTCTGCACATGGCTATTGATGTTCAGCCTCTTGCTACTGAACATACTAATCCTTTCTGGCAAAAGGTTGCTCTTCAGATTTCTCCTCAATAGCTCTTCCTTTCTTGGCTGTTCTTTTCTTCCTCCAGAGGTTTCTCTTTTATCTCCTCCTGCCCCAGTGTCGGTAGTCACTTTCTTCTTAAATGCATATGCAGCTCTTTACTTGCTCTCTTGCTCTGCACACTGCGTATCCCAAAGTATTTATAAAGTTTGCACTGTTCCAGTCCTAGACTTGGAAGTTTTGTGACCTCCTGAGATGGAACCTGGTGTGCATGTAGAGCCTTGAAAGCTATTGGTTAAAGTCATGTGAAATGGTGGGCTATATCAGTGTGCCACATTGAAACTGTAAGTGATGTGACATCACACCCACTTTTCTGACTTTTCTTCTTTGCAGCCTTTGAAGTTTGGGGGTGTGAGGGGAGTAAAACATAGCAGCTTTGCATGTTTTTTGGGGGATGGTGGTTTTAGGGTAGAAAATGTTCTGGGGTTTGGGGGATATCTTCAGGGGTTCCAGGAGTTGCAATAATGGGGCCACATTTCCTCATGTCTAATTTAAGGTATATCTGCACAACAGAGTTATATCAGTTTGAAATTGTCCTAGCTCCATCTTAAGTATCTTGGAATGTATGTATGTATGTATATTTGTTTATTTATTTATACTGAATTTATATCCCACCTTTCTCCCAGGATGGGATTCAATTTGGTGAGGTGCTTAGATTTCTCTGCTTACTTGTTCACTCCCCTGAACTTCAGTTTCTAAGATACCCTGATTTAGTGATCTGTTCATCACCCGAGAGTACGCTTTTCAGGAACAGTCTGAGAACATAAAGTATTTTGCAGAGTGGTTAGCAATATGTCACAGATTGCTTATGTGCTTCTCAGAAAAGGCAGATGTGCCTAAGAATACTAACATGACCAAAGGCTACATAATATTCCCCTATAAGGTTATGTTTCTAACCTTAGGCTGCATTAAACCATGAAGAATATTTTTGCTTTTTGCAAATTAGGAGTGGAGATTGACCACCTGCAAAGAGGGAAAGAAACCATTTCTTCGTTGTTCTAATTCCCCAGAAATATGTCATACTCATTTTTCATTCGTAGTGGCTCAGTTGCTGGGTTCAGCTTAATATTTTTTATTCTAAGTCAGGCATTCTTAATCTTTGATCCCCTAGCTGTTCTGGACTTAAACTCCCAGAAGTCTCCACCAGCCTGACCAGTAATTATAGATTCTGGGAGCTGAAGTTCCAAACAGCTAGAAAACCAAAGGTTGAGAATGGCTGTTCTAAATGTTGCCTTGGATGAACACTTGAAGACAAGCTAGTGTTTGGAAAGTTTACTTTCTTGGACTGATCTCCCAGAGCCTTCTAGTTCCCATGGATGGTGTTTCTACTGGCTGGGGGATTCTGGGAGTATTATCCTCACTCCCATCATTATCATTATCTTTATTTATACCCTGCTTTTTTCCTGGTAAGGACTCAAAGCGGCTTTTAATAATTAAAAAAAATAGTTAAAAATCATGGAATACAAAAGGTAAAACACAAATGACCAAATAAGAATTAAAAGTTAAACTATATATTTAAAACACAAACATTCATAAATTTCTCATAGTTAAGCATAGCCAGAACCTTTTATCTTACATGTAATGATCAGATATTGAATGACTGTTGAAATACAAATGTCTTTGCTCGTCTAAGGAAAGAAAGTAGGGAAGGTGCCAGTTTGACTATTCTGGGAAGGGAGTTCCAGAACTTGGGGGCAGTGACTGAGAAGGCCCTCTCCTGTGTTCCCACCAAATAGGTTGTGAAGGTGGTGGGACAGAGACAAGGGCTCTCCAGCAGATCTCAAAGCCCAAGCTGGTTTGTAAGTAGAACTTGTTATCTACCAGACCAGTCAGAGAACCCCTGGTCTATAAATCCTCTGTGTTCGTTGCCTGCTTGTGCATCAAAAATGAGGTGCTGACAAGCACTTGGCACAGTACATGGCTGGTTGGATTTTTGTTGCTGTTATTACTATTTATTCATTTATATTCATTCATTCTTTTCCTATTGCTGAGTTCAAGGCAGCTCCCAGAAGTTAAAAGAAACAGAGTTAAAACTTTTACAGTGTCATAAATGAAATCATTATTAAACAATGCATTAAAATGCAGCTAAATGACAGTTGCAAGTAACTCATAGAATTAAATTACACAATAGAATTAAAACAAATCAAAATGAATCCATTAAGACATCAGGATCCATTAAGCACAATGGCACATTGTTAAAAGCTCTGACAAAAAGTCTTGTTGGAACAAGAAAGTTTTTTGCTTGGTGATTGAAAGACGACAGGAAGTTTCAAAACCAAGGAGTAGTCACTGGGAAGGCCCTCTCTTTTGTTTCAATCAGATATGTCTGTGGCTGTCATGGGACTAAAAGATGGCCCTCTGCTGAAGCCCTTAGGATCTGTGTAGCTTCATATGTGAAGAAAGTCTTTCAGAGAGCCTCGACCCAAGCTGTGCAGGGCTTTACAATCAGCAATTTCAGTTGTGTCCAGAAATGGACTGGCAGTCAGTGAAGGTTCTACAACAAGGGAATTGTATATTCCCTGTAGCTGGCTTCAGCTAACCATCTGGCCGCAGCTCTTTGTATGACCTGAAGTTTTTGAGGACTCTTCAAAGACAGCCTGGAACATGCTATAGTGATCCAGATGAGTTGTGACTAAGGCCCTTTCCGCACAGTATTTGCCATGCGTCAGGGTGCCTGGAGCGTCGCGCGATTGTGAGGAGCGATCTACATGATGCACTCACAATCGTGCAATGCTCCAGGGGCCAGCAGGTGTGGATTGTGCACATTTTCATTTTCGACTGGAATCCAAAAATGGTGCGTGATCGTGCATTGCTCCTGGGCTCCGCGCGCACTTACCTGGTGTGCAGAGCCTCCAGAGTCACGCCGATCGTGCTTCCTGCCCCAGGGCAGCCTGGGAAAGTCCTATGCTGCGCTGTGGAAGGAAGAGGTGGGGCTCTTGCATGAGCAGGCAGCTTGTGCGGAGCCAAAGGATCCTGGACATGAGAGCATCTCACCAGAGACAGCTCAAGCGATCCCCGCACCCCAGCACTGGAAGAAGGTAAGGTGCAGAAAGGGCCTAAGGCATGTGTCACTGTTGTCAGATGAGAAGGTGCACTAGTTTAACTGATGTACTACTTTAACTATTCAGATGTACACCTGCCCACTGTTTAAACCTGGCCCTGCAAACTCAGGGCTGGTTCCAGAAGTCACAGAATCATAGAGTTGGAAGAGACCACAGGGGCCATCCAGTCCAACCCTCTGTCATGCAGGAACCCACATCAAAGCGCTCCTGACAGATGGCCATCTAGCCTCTGCTTAAAAAGCTCTGAAGAAGGAGACTTCACTACACTCTGAGGCAGCTTGTTCCACTGCCAGACAGTTCTGACTGTCAGGAAGTTCTTCCTGAGGTTCAGGTGGAATCATCTGTCCTGCAACTTGAATCCATTTATCCTTGTCCTAGTCTCTGGAGCAGCGGAAAACAAGCCTGCTCCCTCCTCAACATGACATCTCTTCAGATATTTAAACATGGCTGTCATGTCCCTTCTTAACCTTCTTTTCCTCAGACTAAACATACCCAGCAATCTAAGTTGGTCCTCATACGACATGTCTGCTAGACCCTTCACCATTTTGGTTGCCTTTGGGACACTCTCTAGCTTGTCATTATCCTTCTTGAAATGAAGTGCCCACAACTAGACACAGTATTTCAGATGAGGTCTAACCAAAGCAGAATAGAGTGGTACCTATTACCTCCCTTGATCTAGATACCATACTCCTATTGATGCAACCAAGAATAGTTGAAAAAGTGGGATGACAGAGGATTAATCAGAACTGTTTCTGCCAAATGAGGAAGGTTGGAAGATCATAGAATCATAGAGTTGGAAGAGACCACAGGGGCCATCCAGTCCAACCCCCTGCTATGCAGGAACTCACATTAAGGCACCCCCTACAGATTGTTGTCCAGCCTCTGCTTAGAAACATCCAAAGAAGGAGACTCCACCACGCTCCAAGGCAGCATATTCCACTGTTGAACAGCTCTGACCGTCAGGAAATCCTTCCTGAGGTTTTGGTGGAATCTCTTTTCCTGTAATTTGAATCCATTGGTCCTTGTCCTAGTCTTTGGAGCAGGGGAAAACAAGCCCTCTCCCTCCTTGAAATATTTAAACATGGCTATCATGTCACCTCTTAACCTTCTCTTCTGAAGACTAAACATACCCAGCTCCCTAAGGCGTTCTTCATAGGGCATGGCTTCCAGACCCTTCACCATTTTGGTCTCTGTCCTCTGGACACGGTCCAGCTTGTCAATATCCTTCTTGAAATGAGGTGCCCAGAACTGGGCATAGTATTCCAGATGAGTTCTGACCAAATAGAACAGAGAGGTGCTATTACCTTCCTTGATCTAGACACCGTACTTGTATTGATGCAACCAAGAATCGCTTTGGTTTTCTTGGCTGCTGCATCACACTGCTGAATCGTGTTCAGCTTGTGGTCCACCAAGAGTCCTAGATCTCTTCACATGTACTGTTATGCAGCCACATGTCCTCCATCCTATATTTGTGCATCCAGGGTTTGAAATATGTCTTTTGGGTGGGGAATGTGTGGGTGGCGGTGATCTCATCTAGTACAGGCTATTCCCCGATCTGCATTTTCTCACCAGGAGTACCTGTGTCTTTTCTGGATTAAACTTCAGTTTATTTGCTCTTATTCAGTCCATTACTGACAACAGACTCTGGTCTGTTGTCAGTAATGGACTGGGTGGAAGCTGCTTTCTAGGAGTTAGATAGAAAGGAGAAATAGAGCTGGGTATGATCAGCATACTAGGGATGGTTTCTCGGTCAAAAGCTTTTCAGGTTGCCCAATAAGGCATCTCTTCACCAACCAGTGTGTCCAATGTTCATGTACACTAGCCAGGAGCGCTCTTTTACTGTTGCTGTATTTGTATCATTCTCAAAACATAAAAGAAAGTTTCTGAAGGTGCCCTACATTGCTGGAACTCTCATCCCATGGTCACTGATCATAGCTTATACCTGAACAACAGTTAGAAGAAGGTCAAACATGTTTACCTAAAAATAACCCTTGCTAACTGAATGGATCTTCCTCTCAAGCAAATGTGTTTAGTTTTGCAGCCTTGAAAATAAGACCACAAAATTGCACCTCCACCAGGACAGTTGCCCAGACGTTTCTTTTTGTGATTTGTGGTTCTTGAATGTGAGAGGAAAGAAAAATTACATCTCTTTTTCTAGCTAGTAAGTGATTCTTGTCTGTTCACTAGGGAAGACATGGAAATAATCTCAAATTTGGATTTTGGTGGATTTTAATGGATTTTGGAACAGTGTGTTACTGTGTCTAGGGAGTAAGTAAGACCATTTTAAGGTTTAGTCCAGTGATTCTTAACTGTGGTCTGTGGGTCCCTGGTGGCCCATGACGTCCTCACAAGGGTCCATGAAGGTTTGAAGAAATGTTATGAGCTCTAACAGTTAAAATAGGGAGAAAGGAAGGCAGATGAACAGTCATACATTGATCTCAAAGAGCAAGAGTCTTTTGCCAGTGACAGACATTGTTTATACAAAGTTTCTTTACAATATCTCAAACCATTCAGAAGTTATGAAACTGTTTGATAGCAAAAAATATACTTAGCAGGTGCTACTTTTGCATGTGGTGAGAATGTGCAGACGTATTACCCTGACTGGCTGAAAGAAAGCATGTGACATTTCTTGCTGCCACATGTACAGCCCAGAAGCCACTTTGAGTTAAGTCCTGCTGGCAACAAAATATATTTAAAGGGTCCATGAAAGAAAAGGTTAAGAACTAGTGGTTTAGTCCATATTTTAGACCAGTTATTCAAGTGCTGAGTCTGTTTTGGGGGTAGAATTCCACACTTTGGATAACTCCTTTAAAGTTTGAAATAAAACCCACAGAGGATTCACTGCACATCTGAAATGGCCATAAGGATCTTGTCTCTTTCCATATTTGTTATTTGCCAAGATCTCTGTCTTGTTTTCATGAGGTACCTCAATTTCTACCTGCTGTATCACTGGAAGCTGCTGGCTGTGAAGTCACTGGGGTAATGAATTTGCCCTAAATTTTGATCTGAACTTGAACGAAGCTATCAAATACGTTGAAACTGTTTGGGGAATAGGGATTTGCTTCTTGAATAAGATCTTTTATAGTTCATACTAAAGCCAAGAGCAGGTTGATGAGTCTGCTGATATCAAAGTTTCCAGTGGTCAACAGCCTGGTCAACAGATTTAAATCTTGTTTTTTAGATTCTGTTACTTGTCTCCAAATCTTTAGGATGTCATGGGCTGCATGATTGAAATAAAATAATGGGGTTGCTCAGAATTTCCTAGAATGATTCATGGTTGAACACTTTGAACAGAGAGGGTGTCTAGATGCAAGACCAGCTTCGTTTCCAATGGGCGATGCTCGTTTGTTAGATTCTGTTCCATAGTTGGGCACAATTGCTGTCTTTAATCCCCCTTCTTCTGAACAGCTTTGAATACCTCCATTCACAAGTATCCTCCTCCCTGGTTCAGTTTGTATCTTGAATGAATGAGTTCAAATTAAAAATAAAAAAAAACCCAAACACAAAATGGGGATTCATATATTAGAGAATGAGAAGTAATCAAGGAGGAAAGATATCACAGAGTGAGTGCAGTAGAGACAGAATGTGAAACAGTGGTTTTCTATTTACTGGTTACTTAACCTGAATATCATTGCTTTTTACAAGTATAATAAAGGAAGGAGCTGGCAAAATCACCCCTGAGTATTTCTTATCTAAGAAAACCCAGTGAAATTCATGGGAGTCTCCTTAAGTTGACAGGGGACTTGAAGGCACATATGCACCCAAGAAAAAAGTAATTAAGGGACTAAGAATGAATTTCATGATCACTTAGGCTTTTTGTTTGATGTGGTCTTTTGTCTAAAATGAGCAAGTCCCAAATTTTCCTCAGTCACCTTTTGACAGATAGTACACTGGAGTTTTGCTACCTAGAATTTGCCTGCTGAAAAAAGAATACTAAAATGCTAGTTCTTCTTTTTTACTGAAAACCTTGTTTTTATTAAAACAATTAAGTAACACTGTCTCTGGGCATAGAATATTAAGGAATTCTGTGAATTTATTATAGTGCTTTTATACTGTTGGGCATACCCACTAGAGGCGAATAAATGTTATTTTTTAAAGTTTCCAGCTTGTGTGCAGCCATACATGAGAAATAGCTTGAACTATAAAGTGCACAATTTTATTAATTTGTGATGTCCCTCTACAGTTTTAATATTCATGGAATTAAGGAAAAATGTTGGAGCATTAAGCCTTATGTATCTTGCTAGCCAACTCTTGAGTCTTCTGGAAATGGGTCTCTAGGAATTCTTCAAATGATATGTGTGTGTTCACTGGTGGTTTATCATTTCCTTTCTCTGAAATATTGCCTACAGCATCTGATATTCCTTGTGAGTCCCCCATTCAAGTTCTAGCCAGTCCTGACCTTGCAATAACTTCAAGAATCTGAAGGGATCCAAAGGTAAATAGTGCCAGATCAGAACAGAGCTTTGAAATGTTACTTTTCTTGATTATAGCTCCCAGAACTCCCACCAGTGGTAATTCAGAGTCAGAGTAATGCTGCGAAACTCTGAATCATGCACTTTGTACATGAGGTCCACAATCTGTAATTGGCAACAACTCCCGAGGGACAAAACCTCCCTGCTGCAGTCCTTTTAACTGGTGATGCCAAGAATTAAACATAGGGCTTTCTGTGCTTAGAGGCATGTGGTCTACCACTGAGTTGTGTCCCCTTCCCCGCACTTCAACCTTTTTTCCATTGGCTACATTCTTAGAGAATGGTAGAGAAGAGTAATGCAAGATTCCAGGGAATCCTGGCTTATTGTGGATGAACTGCATGATAGTGTGTTGGTGCATGTGGGTCGTTTGGTCTCACTTGGCTCTTATCTTCTAATGTACCTTTACGCAAACTTAAGTAAATTGTCCAGACTCCCAAGGAAGTGATATTATAGTGATAATGATGGATTCATGAGCTGCTACACTAGGACGCTAAAATAAATAGATTGCATTCACAAATTGTGATACACTGAGAGTGGGTAACTTCAGTAGGGGCTGGAAAGCATTTTTTGGTTGACTGACAATTTGGGAACATCACACCTAGGCCCTTTTTGCAACTTACCTTTTCTCGGCACTGGGGTGCAGGGATCACGTGAGCAGCCTCTTGTGAGATGCTCTTGTGTCCCCGCTGCTTCGCCTCCGCAGCCACTCCCTGCTAGTAAGCAGGCAGCATGAGGGCTCCTCCTCTTCCTTCCGCTCCTCTTCTTCTTTCCACAGTGCAGCCTGGGATTTTCCCAGGCTGCGCTGGGGCAGGAAGCACGAGTGCTACAGCTCCGGAGGCTCCGCATGCACGGTAAGTGTGCACGGGGCTCTGGAGTGATGCACGATTGCACTAGAAGCTGAAAATGAAATAGTGCGCGATTGGCGCCTGCTGGCCCCGGCAACACTGCGCAATTGCGAGGATGTCATGTGGACGGCTCCTTGCAATTGTGCGACGCTCCAGAGGCCTTTTCGCATGGCGAATGCCGTGCAAAAAGGGCCTTAGACTGTGTATGCCTTAGAGGAGAGTGACGGGAGCTTAGCATATTTTCCAGTATTTCTCCAGATGAAAACCAGAGTATGTAATGCCAAGCAGCATCAAAGTATAGTCAAGATGGTAAGCTTTATTAATGAGGAAGAACACACAAGCAAAGAGAGACTGCAGTACTTTGCTTTTGCCTGAACCTACTGGGAAGGAAAAGATTCTGTCTCTTTCTTTCCTCTCCCCCTTCCTGAGTTGACTGAGTGCAAACTACTTCTGCATTTTGACCTCAGTGTGCAGCAGTGGAAGTAAGCTGAGGAGCAAGAAAGTGAGAGGAAGAGAGAAAAAAAGTTGTTTTAAAAGCAGTGGAGAAAGTTGAACAACAGAGAATTAATCAGAACTGTGCTGGCCAAATCAGAATGCTTCAAGGGTATGGCTTAGTAGATTTTTTTTAACACAAAAACTTGATAAAAATTAACATAAGTCAAGTAAAATATGTAAAAATTGGTAAAAATGTGATAAAAATATTGAACTAAGACCTTATTGAACTAAGAATTAATTGCTATTTGAAAGCATTAACTCATTTTAATGAGTTAAATATGGTTAGATTATTTATATGCATCTGATGAAGCAGAGAAAGTCTACGAAAGCTTATGCTACAGCCTTCTTTCTCTCAGGCCCTTTTCGCACGCAGTTTCTTTTGCGAGAGGGCTCCTTTAGCGTCGCGCAAATGGGAGCGACAGTCCGTACGACTCATGAGCCTAAAGCGGGTCGTGCAAGGATTTTTTATTTTCGGCTCTAAGCCGAAAATGCTGCGCGGGTGCACAATGCTCCCGGGGCCCTTGCGCACTTACTTGCCCTGCGGTGTGTCGGGTGAGCTGGGCTGGTCGCGCTCCCTCCCCCAGTGCAGCCTACAGCTCCCAGGCTGCACTGCGGAAGGAAAGGGCAGGGCGTTTGCACCACAGCCGTGCGACCGGCAACCCAGCTGCGGGAGAACGGAGGAGTGATGCGAGTGCCTTGTGCAAGAGGCTGCTTGCGCGAACAGCACCCCCCACCTCCGCGAGCAGGTAATGTGCGGAAAGGGCTTCAGTCTCAAAGGTGCTACAATATACCTTTGCATACTGATCCAACTAATATGGCTGTGTTTTTGTAATTACAGTTCATTTCAGTTTAAAATTAATTTTTTATTTGATATAAAACTATTTTTAATTCTAAAATAATTTGGGAAGCTGTGGATTTTAAATTCATGTACTAAGGCAGAGTAGCATACACCTTAGCAGTGGAAGTACAAGCAGAAAGGAATCCTTTTCCAGTTGAATGGAAAATGAAAGGCTTCCTACTTCATTTAATTAATTTTGAAGTGTTTTCAAAGGCTTCTGCTCAACTGGTAATTGAGAAAGGAATTGACTATACTAGTCAATTGCACTCTGTTAGTACATTAGCGGTTTACTGCTGAATTCTGGTGATAAACTGCACAGCTGATATTTGGTGACAGTTTTTTTTTTTAATTTAAATTTTCCTGTGTGCTGGGGAAACTTTAAAAGGTTGGGGAATCATAGGCAATCTGTGGTCTATATTTCACTCACTCTTGTGATAAACCATGATGTACTTTGTTAATACTTACTTGTTGTTCCATGTATATATTTCCCTATTATAAATCATGATTTCATTAACCAGTTCTAAACCACAGTAACAAGCCATGTTTTGGTTTTGACTTATGAACTCTGACATGTTTAAATTATGTTTTCTCTGAACTGAGAACTGGAATCCAGAATCTTCCCGTTTTCTCTCCTTGGGATTTGCTCCCCAGCCTGGAGGACCCATTATCTGGCCATGGGATAGATTGAGTAGGATTTATTGTTCAAGGGTTTAGTTCTACCACTGACTCTGAGGGAATACTGGAAGCATCAGCGAAAGGACTGGATTGCTTTCTCCTGCTGTAGACGACGTGCTGTACCATTTACCATTGATAAAGGTTATCTTATAACAGTGATGTGTGTCAGTTTTCAGTACCAAATGAAGTGCTGAAGTGATCTGAAATTGTAGCCAGTTCTACCTCAGAACAATGGGCTTCTTGGACAAAAGGTTGGAAGCTTTCAGCACGGACAGCACATGTAAAACCTTGAACCAGAAGCAAATTAGACTTGCCCATTGCCGCCCAGCCCACGAAATAATGAGATCGCAGACAGAGCTTGGGTTGAACTAGGGCAATTTATTAATATGCCTAATTAACATAAAGGGGTAAAGTTAAACTTGAACTTGAACTTAAACTTGAACTTACATGAACTTGAACTTGAACTTTTGACCTGAGGAGAAAGGGGGAGTCAACAGCATCTTCGGACTAGGGCAAGAGGCAGCTCCCGACCATCTCCCCTAGCCCGTTGAGCAAGATACCGGGCCCCAAAGCCAACCGCTGAAGTTGCATGATGACTTTTGGCCAGCCCTTGTCTGGAAGGTGAGCCCCAAGGCCCACCTTCCACCGCACGGCAAGTGGGGTGAGCCCAGGGCCCTCCTCAAGGATAGGATTTATCCTACACCCCCAAAAGGGGGGCATAGGTACACGCCGAACCTTAAGACCCCCCCATGTCGGCCTAGATGACTATATGCATGGCAGTAGAGACCTAATTAATACCGAATGAAGACACCACCCTGTGAAGCCAATTACCCTGCCCTAGGCACAGTGTAGGGTAGGCGAAAAACCCCCCATCAGGGAGGAAAAAATTCCTACCCGGCCCCGAAGCGACCAGCTATCTTATGCTGAAACCATCGGGAGGGAGGGTGGGTCGCCTGATACAAAAGAGAGGCAGAGGGAGGGGCGGGGCGGCCTTAAATAGCTCTGCTCTGCCCCGCCTCCTCCCATCGCCCCCCCCGTGAGCGATCTCTTCTCACGGGAGGGCAGCAAAGGCCGTCCCCCCCCGCCACCTGTGTTCACGCGGGCGGTGTGGGACGAATTCTGATGATTCTTCATCCATATCTTGCTCCTGAAGGGGGAAAAGTAGTAGTAATTGTTTTCAGTGGGAAAAATGTTGGAGGAAAAGAAGTGAAAGTCAGAACTTTGACAAGTTACTTTTTTGGACTATAATTGCCCCCAGAAGCCTCTGGAGGATATTGGGATTTTAGTCCAGAATAACTCCTCCAAGCTTTGATTAAGTATCTTTCTGCTGTCTTTGTCTTCCAAGTCAGATGAAAATATTTGCAACACCCTTTTGTAATAAAACCCACTGGGAGAAGATTGCACCATTCAACATTGCTTGCAGTTTCTTGCAAGCTGGGAGTGGAGGTGAAAACTCTATGTCACCCCTAAGCCTTTGGTAACCATAAAGCTGGCTTCTGAGGCCAGCATTTATGGATCCCATGGGGATAGCCGTAGTCTCGCAGCCATCCGGTGAGCATTTGGGAGTGTGCCCAGTTCCTGACTTTCAGAGCATTAGAAATTGCACATTGGGGGGAAAAAAGGGAGGGGATGAAATTGTGGCAGATAAGTTAGCTGAAACAGGTTTTTTGAAGTGTGCCTTTAATTAAGTTTTCCTCGCCAGCAGGCTCTTTGGTTCAAAGCGGCACACTTTCCTCCCAAGTGTAGCTTGCTGTTGCAACCTCTTTCTCCACCTCATTCTGATCTTGAAGAGCCTTCATGTACTTCTGTTGCTTGACCTCCGGTGAACAGATTTTGATTAGCACCAGATTATTTGATGCCTCAGAGATGTCTGCACCTGCTTAATGTGCTACACTGGTAAATTAGCAGCCACACCATGGCTGGACAGAGAGTCTTCAAAGATGAAAATCTAGAGGTGGGGAAAGTCATGCCTGGCTTGTAGAAACCCATTTTCTACTTCCCTGAGTGGGAAGAAATCCTGGGAGGTGGGTGGGTTTTATTGAAGGGTGAAGAACATGCAGCTTCTAGTTACTGTTGGACTAACTCCCAAGTACCCGAGGCAGTATAGCCAGTGGTGAAGAATACTGGGATTTGCAGTCCAACAGCATCTTTTCCTCCACTCCTGTTGTATAGAATCAGTGCTTCTGAAAGGTGAAAGGAGGTTCTAGCCATTTTTATTAAGTGCTACTTTTTGACGGACATACAGGTTGAGCAGACAAGAGATGAGCACATGCAGAGACAACTTTAATTTCTCATTAAAATGGCATCAGTCCCCCAAAGCAACAGCTGACCTGTCTCAGCTCTTGGCTTCTTGTCAGGCAAGGAAATATCTGCTGATAAACTAGGTGTACATGTAGTGTACTCTGTATTTTAAAGGGAAAAAAGAGTCTTTCTTAAAGGGAAAATATGGTGGGGTTTTTTGCCATTTTCTTACACTTTTTGTATGATGATGGCAGCAGAGGCGGCAGCGGGTGGATGGGAATGGCCCTTAGTAGCCACATGAGGCAGTGTGTTCTCTAACCTCAAAGATGACCATGCTGAATTAAAATAAAAAAAGGAATAATGAAAGGGAATGATTTTGAAGAAACATGGAAGATACTTGTGGAAAAAGTCCTAATAAAAGAGGGAAGCGTCACACCTCCACAAGAAGAATTACAATTTTGGAAAGTAGAGTAAAGTGAAAGAAAATTGGCTCGAGGGATGGGTTTACACATAGGCCTTTTTGCACGGCATTTCCGATGTGAAAGGGCCCCTTGAGCATTGTGTAAATGTGAGGAGTGGTCCATACGATGCACTCACATTTGCGCGATGCTCAAGGGCCTGACGTGGACCGTGCACGCATTTTTTCATTTTCGGGTTAAAGCCGAAAATGCTGCACGGTCGCGCATTGCTCCAGGGGCCGACACACACTTACCTGGTGTGTGGAGCCTTGGGAACCGGGCCGGTCACGCTTCCTGTGCAGCACAGGCTGGGAAAGGTTCCAGGCCGCACTGCGAAAGGAAGAGGTGGGGCGCTCACGCGACCAGGAAGCAGCTGCGGAGCCAAAGCAGCAGGGATGTGAGACCCTTCCTCCCCAGGCTTCTCGTGCGAGCCCCGCACCCCAGCTCTGCGAAAGGGTAAGGTGCGAAAAGGGTCTTAGGCCATTTCTGCACTAGCCTGTTATAGCACAATGATTCCACTTTCAACATCCTCTGGAATCCTGGGCTGGCCCCTCCCGAAACTGCAAACCCCAGGATTCCAGAGGATGTTGAAAGTGGAATCATTGTGCTATAACAGGCTAGTGCAGAAATGGCCTTAGTGTTAGGGCTTACATTTAAGGTTTCATTTAAGGTTATATTTAAGATTACATTTAAAGTTAGGGTTAGTATTAATATGTTCGGTAACAGGATCATATTTATCAACAGCAATAGGTTAAATGTAGTTGAAAAGGATAGAGTTAAGAATGTGACAAAAATATATAAGCAGTCTGATATATAACATGTGGAATAAGTATATGATGATAAAGGATCTGGAAAGAAATAACTATGCAAGCTATTTCGTTGTAATGTTTTCTTTTTCATTTTTATGGTAATCATGTGTTATGTTTTGTTTGTTTTTTCTTTATAATGAATAAAAATTTAAAAAATCAACCAAAAAAAAGGATTTTAAAAAGAAAAATATACAATTAAAAAAAAATGGAGAGGAGCATCTCTACAGTAGGCCTTTTTGCATCTTTGGCAGTGGGGCAGAAGCTTACTTCTGAAAGGGGGTAACTCATGCGGTCTTGCCCTGCTGGTGGGTATTGTGTTTCTTGATGGTGGGCAAACAGGATAGGGCTGTGGATCAGGAGATAGAGGCATGAGCTCAAATACCTAGTAATGAAGTGCAGCGCCTCTCCTTATGTGCTGTGACACTGACAACTTCTTCACTTCCTCTTCAATGTGAGATGAATCAGAAATGGTGAGGTCTTCTTTGAATACAGTAGTGGTGGTACGGAAATGAATTATGTTTCGGTTAAGTTCCTGCACCACTGTGGATGGAGTTTGTGTGAGTTTTAATAGATACGTCTCTCCAGTATAGACATGCAGTTCCTCTTTTTCTTCATTTCTGCCTATCACCTGCTTAGTAAAAATTTCACACCTCACTCAGTCAACTGGGTGGTGAACTGTGGTCAACACTGTTCCTTTTAGAAATATGGACACCATAACTTGGCCTCCACTCAGGGTCTAACTGAACTTGGCCTTGTGTAACTCAGTCTTTTTAAAATAAAATATATGCTTCCTCCTCATACAGTTAATGAAGTATAAAGCATGAGGTTGGCAGGGTTTTCTTGGAAATATCACAGTGATTAGATAGCCTGGCTGAGCACTGCTTTTAAAGCATAACTAGATTAGTGTAATTCTTTGCAACTGCTGCTTGCTTAACCTCTTCATTCCTTTAGGATTTATAAGGCACATTAATCAAAGGGCTTCCTTTCCTTCCTTTCTAAAAAATATATGCTGCAGGTTACTATTTAAACCTTTAACTGAAATTGAAATGTTTTAAGAGATGAATTTCTCAAAAGTGAGTGGGATGGGAAGAAGACAGGAAGAGCTGTTACTAAGTTTGCCAAGTTATTTTTACAGGTTCTGCTCTATTGCCTTTGGCAATAAGATAGTCTGAAATGTTTCCAGTGATTTTTTTCCCCAACCTGGCATAGAAATGGCAATGGGGAAAAGCCTCGTGTACTTTCGGGATGGGGAAAGCCCATTCTCTGGAGAGCTTTCTAGGCACATTTACAAAGTGATGGAGCTATGGATGTTTCCAGACAGATGGCTGATAGCACTACCAGTCAAAAGGGGTGAGCTAGGTAGGTAGAAAGCATGCTTGGTCAAAGGCTGAACTATAGCATCTCAACAGAGCTAGGAAGGGTACCTTTCTGAAACTCTGGAGCCCCTCTGCCAGTCAGTGTCAATCATTGGTGAAAAGAAGGAATGATGGAAGAAATACTTGGAACACATAGGGGCCTGTCCACACTACACTGTTATAGTGCTATTATTCCACTTTCAACATCCTGTGGAATCCTGAGGTTTGCAGTTCTGGGAGGGACATTTAGAATTCTCAGCCAGAGAGCTCTTTGGCCTAAGTAACATATAAACTCCAGAATTCCACAGGATGTTGAAAATGGATTAATAACACTATAACAGTATAGGGTGGAAAGGCCCATAGAGGGGATTTTGCAAGTTGAAAACTACAATGTTTAGACTCTCTGGGAAATTTATGGATGAGCCAGAGTGATTGTGTGATGGAGGCTTTCTCTCAAAGCACCCAGTCTCTTCCATTCAATGGCTTCATCTTAAATAAGACATCTAATATATAAAAGTCAAAGTTTGGCCATTTCTGCACTGAGGCCCCTCCCTAAACTGCAAACCCCAGGATTCCATAGGATGTTGAAAGTGGAATAATAGCACTATAACAGTCTAGTGCGGAAATGTCCTTTGTTTGTCTGTGTCAGGCGAAGACCTCATATGATTGGTTGCCTAAGAAGATTCTAGGGAATCCTGGGATTTGCAGTTTAGGGAGGGGCTTTTAGAATTCTCAGCCAGAGAGCCTTTGGACCTCAGTCAACTGTGTCTATCTTGAATAGGCTGGTTGTTATGGCAATGAGGCCTAGCAGCAAGGAGGAGGGCAGTGTATTCCCCCAGGAACCCAGTCTCTGTATGTTAGTAACTCTGAATACAGAGTGGATTGGGGGATATGGGGAAAAGTTACAGGTAGTGGACAAGACAGTTTGAAGAATTAGAGACACAGGATCTCAAATCTTTCTAACAAGTGTATTACCTATGAGAAAATAAAACCCCAGGCAACATCAGGTATATACGTTAGTTAAACTATAAAAAGACACATGCCTGATAAAGATGAAAACTGCTGTTTTTTTTAAGTATATACATTTAAGTCAACATAGCCACTTGGATTTTTTTTAAACCTTCCTTGATGGTGTTGCTGTAGGGAACTGTCCCGAAGAGGGGTTTCACCTCAAAATTTGTCATCATACCACTGCTTTCATTTACCTGCAGGAGTGGTTGGGGAGGGTACAGTTGCAGCTCTCCAAATGCTCCAAATACTTCATTATTGGCTGTACTGGGTAGGACTGATGGGAGATCTGGATGGCAACAGTTATCCCATACTACTTAAAATTGTTTGGAGTTTGTAAATTGTTGCCTATCAGGGAGGGTGATAGACTTGCAGAGACAACATGGGATAAATTGTGTCACCTCTGTCCTGGAGGAATGGATTGACTGACAGCATGACTGGTTCTTTTGCTTGGATGGATGGGGTGTCATCCACCTAATTCCCAACACTTCTCTCAGCCACCAAGAGGATGCAAATTATAGTTAGACTTTGCAAGATAGGAGTAAGATAGCAACCACATGTAGTTGGCTTTACCTCTGGTGACCCCACCTTCTTTCCCACTAGCTTTCATTGGTATCAGCTGCTAGTGGCCAATGGAACGTGCCTGCAGTGAATGTACTGACAGTGCCTGTTCTCTGTTCTGGTATAAGAAAGTACTGTACAGATGGTCATTTTCCTATTACATTGTGCCTAGAGATTCCAAAGCGTAGATCTCTTTAGTGATTGGTAATAAAGTGGTGTCTTTAGTGATTGGTAATAAAGTGGTGTCTGCTTGGCTTTGACTAATGGATTGATTTTGCTTATTGTTTTTAGAGCTGGGAAAGCTTTGCTTTAATTACTGCTCAGGCTGAATTTAGTTCCTTGCGTGCCATCCCCATGTATGATCCTCTTTTTATTATGACAACAGAGGGGAATTATGCTCAATTAGTCAGCCTGAAATAAACATTGACCAGGTGGTGTTATTTGAATGGTTACTCTGGAGTCTCTACAAAGAGAACATCGGATTGAAGCAGTGTGCTTTGGCAAGAGATAGAGCCCATGTCTTTGACCAGGTCCTTCCTATATTTCTGGCCTTTGCAGAGTCTTGGCTTGTGGTATTGGTAGGTCAAATCAGATGTGATGTGGTAGTTGGAGTGGCAGATGAGGACTGTGGAGACCCCTTCTGCCTTTTTTCACAGATTTATTCTCATAAAATTGATGGTAGGAGAACCATATGTAGATTGTACCTTAAGGAGAAGGAGTATAATTCTGCATTCACGGAGTTATGTGGCAGTTGCACAATTTCACCATGTTAGTGGATTGTAACATTGTAGAAACAAATACACAACCAAATCATAGAATCATAGAGTTAGAAGAGACCAGAAGGGCCATCAAGTTCCCATGCCATGCAGGAACACACATCAGAGCACTCCTAACAGATGGCTATCCAGCCTCTGCTTAAAAACTTCCAAAGAAGGAGACTCCACCAGACTCCAAGGCAGCAGATTCCACTGCTGGACAGCTCTGACCGTCAGGAAGTTCTTTCCTGCAGCTTGAATCTATTGCTCCTTGTCTCTGGAGCAGTGGAAAATAAGCCTGCTCCCTCCTCGACATGACATCGTTTCAGATATTTAAACATGGCTATCATGTCCCCTCTTAACCTTCTCCTCTGCAGGCTAAACATACCTAGCTCCCTAAACTGCTCCTCATATGGCGTGTCTTCCAGACCCTTCACCATTTTGGTGCCCTCCTCTGGACGTATTCCAGCTTGTCAATATTCTTCTTGAAATGAGATGCCCAAATACCCATGTGCATCTGCTTTCACAATGCAGTTTATACATGAATGCATCTACATTCATTAAGCATGCACGTGCAGTGGGCTCTCACACTTACGTCCATCAACATCTATGCAGAGGAAACATTGATCTGCAGTGCACATCCAGGTACAGTAGCACCAAATGGGTAATACTGCTTCCACAACCTTGAACTGAACAACGCTGTTTTTGATCAGAGAAAAATGTCTATAACTATTTTGCAGGGAAACTTTTACATGCCTGAGAAACCAGTCGAATTTTGACCATTAACTTTTTGAGAGAAAACATGATAAAAAATGTGATGAATAAACAAACAGAAGAGTGTTTTCCTCTATGTGTTGAAGTTCTCTGTATATATCTCTTTGGTTGGTGAATTATCTTCTGCAGAAAGAGTTCTTTCAGCAGTTGGAGAGAGCTACAGCACAAGGATTGTTTGCTTTGAAATGATGGATGGGTGCTTGTGTGAAGCCCTGGGTGCTTAGAGGCTGCAATTTTATTCTACAGTCAGTTTGTCTTGTTTGCAGAATTTTATGAACAGGTTTGGGGAAGGGGGGAGGGACCAGATGACTTTCTTTTTGACATGTATGTTTTCCACTCATGTTTCTACTCAGTGGCAGCTGGTGGCTTCCATGTCAGTGAGGTGGTATATCTGCTCCAGATTTTAGCCTGAAGCTCAAAGGTGCTATCAAAAGTGTGGAACCCTTCCTCAAAATAGGCTAAAACCTTGCCTGGCTTTGCTACTTCACTGATATAAAATCTCTTGGCTGCCACTGTTCCCATTTCTTCTTTCTGTGGTGGGGACTAATTTAAGAAAAGAAGAGAGAATAGCTGCTTTTGATTATTAGTGATAAGATCCCTTCATTTGGATGCACTATTCTGATTCTCATAAGACTGTAAATACTATAAATGATCCCATGATTCAGTTAAAAAGATAGGTGGAGCATCATGATAAGCCATCACTTGTGCCAACCATTGATTAAAC